>JACYVW010000164.1:0-88344 GCA_023065735.1 Coffea humblotiana
GGTCGTCACATTACTACTATGGAAATCATGATTTTTGGAAGAGAGTAAGAGTCAAGCTAGTATAGATATTCTTTTGTATAGCTCCTCTGTAGTTGGAAAACCCTAAATGTATCTTGATCCAATGTTTCCTTTTGAATGTAAAGTGACCAACGTGTGTATATAAAAGTATTTGTTCATGTCTATATGGTATGTTTGGTTGATATTGTACATTTTCTAATGTTATATAAGTTTACTTGTACTTGATTGGAATCGTTCCGTGCTCATGGAAGCGTAGGTTCGACGTATGATTGCATTATATGATTGACTACTGTGTGTTCAGCTTGGTAGTCCTGCCGAGAGTTGGGCAGGTGGTCCGCTAACCCTTAGGGTACGCTCTAGGAGAAGGTGGGGTTGTCACATAAAGCAAGGAAGCAACAATCATGTGAGTGGTACACTCACCGGTTCAAATAAAGTTAACTTCAAACGTTTCCTCCAGTGGTACGCCTTGAATCACCGGCACGTCCTACGAACAACCAAGAAAACAATTGAGACTCGCTTACGAGTTGTATACCTATTCAATAAACTACTAATGCAAGGCAAAATATAGCTTGGGAGTGAAAATAAGTAACCATTGGTGCTAAAGGCATAAACAACTCCAAAGCCTTTCATTTCTACCCAAAATCATCCCAACTCAAAGGAATCACATGGACTCAAAAATTAGACAGCACTTCCCCTTAAATTCCATACTTTTCCATCCTACACTTAACCACCAACATTCATCCAAAACAGCTGCAATCACACACACAAATCATAGGCTATTAAACACACTTCATTAGGGTCACAACACCCTTCAATCTTAGCCAATTAAGAGCTCTAAAACCAACCATAATAAAGCCCCAAATTCAAAACCCTAAACTGAAATTTAGCTACACAAGCTGAAATTTTTTGGAGGCAAGTGAAACTAGCATATAAAAGCTCAATATTACACATAACAAAGCTATCAATCCATGGTAAATACTCAAGCATCCAATAAGAGCAGAAAATTCACCAAAAAACTGAAATTTCCCATGTCACCACTTTCTCCATGAAATTTTCCCATAAAACTACAAAAATCACCACTCTAAACCACTAGTTGACAATTAATTGAAAAAAAGGAAAGATTCTAGCCAAGGTTACCTTGTTCCTCCAATAAAGATGGAAGCTTAGTGCTTTCTTCTCCAAGATCACTCCACCAAAACCTCTAAACCTTCTTAATGAATACTTGTATGGAGGGGTTTGCAAAGTTGTTGGCTAAAACTCAAGATTCAAGCAATTTTCGAAGTTGGAAATGAAGTTTTTCTCTCTTGGTTTTTCTCTCAAGTGGCCGGCCAAGCATGAAGAAAAATGAGAGGAATTTGGTCAAATTTTTTATTAGTAAAGGTGATGGAAAGTTTGGTCAAAGTCCAACCTCCATTGATTTCATGACACTTGGCTTTTCCTATATTTATTCTCATCCCTTTGTCTTCCAAGACTAACCTATATAGCTAATCTCTAATTATCTCCTAACACCTTGTAAATAATATTTCTTTATGTAGAATTTCACCTAGTCGTCAAAATTTTATCGCACTAGCGGGTCTCACGTCCAATATACACTACTAATGCCACATAACTAACTTATATTAGGAAAATGATTTAAAAACTATACTCACTTATAAAAATATCTAGGAAATTAGTCTAATAAAGGAAAATATAGAAAATGTATGTAAGGAAATAAAATAATAACTAGAAAATAAGAAAATTTTCAGGTCCTCACATTTGTTCTATTGGCTTTTCTTTATTTATAGGAGTGATGAAAGATTGTTCAATATTTGCGGTTTTCTTTCAAGTTCATCCATAGCTTGTTTTGAATTTTTTTGTGAAATTTCTTTGGTATTTCGTATGGTTTGAATAAGGGATTAAGGAAGAAGTAGTTGTGGAAAAAGAGGCTTTTGGTTTGGTAAAAGGTATTCTCCAAGGATTTGAACATATTTGCTGGTGTAATTATTTTGCTCATATATTCCCTGTATATTTTTTGGGTCTTTTTCATCATTCTTAAGTTTGAATGGTTTGGCACTAATTTCTGTGGACTTGTATGAAAACTTAATAGATCTTGATGAAAGGAATTCTGCTTAAACTTCTCCTTCTGAAGTTTGCCATTTCTTTGAAGCACGGATGGTTGATGAGAATGGATAGTCTACCTTATTCCTTAAGGCGCAAATTTTGAACTAGTCAAAGAGCTGGATATGTTGTTCTGTCCATCTTAGAAAACTATAGAAAGTTTCCTGTACTTCCTTTATGGCTTCTTCCTTGTAGTTGTCGAAGAACCACTGTCTCTTAACTTTGTTGTGTTCTGCATCGAATTGTTCTCTGAGACATTTTTTTATCAATATGGTACTCAGTGGTAAGAATTCTTAGTTCTGGCAATGGATTATTCGTCATATTGGAGTTTGGAGGAGATATAGGGAGATCTCTATGGATTGTGCTATCTTTAAGAGATTGATCTTCTGAAGTAGCTTCCATTTGGATTATATATCTTACTTGAGGGATCCTTGAGGATAGATCTAGGTTGTTAGGTCTAGTAGAGATGGAGGATACTGGGTCTCTTCTAGTATCAGGGACGTCTATGCTGGTGCTAGTTGAGGAAGATGCCTTAAGACTCCTTAATCTATCAAACTTGGTTTGGACTGTCCTAGTAGGAAGTTTTTTTATGCTTGGGACTGATATTTTGTGCTGGTATATTGAGAACTATCTCCGGCAACATCCAGTCACCTGGGAGTGATACTTCATCTCAAGTGATAATTTTAAAAATAAATATTCTAGATCTAGCCAGATCTATTTCGAAAATGACTATTTCTTCTTTTTTTGGCTATCTTCAAAACTACAGTGCTAAATGCTGAACTCATCACTTTGTATTGAATCTTGCAAATTATAGCAGTAGGAAGTGTTCCAATTTTTATTATATAGTTAGTTGTTTTAATGTTTAAGGTTAGTGCGTCCAAGATGTTTCAGTCTTGAAGGGATACTGTAAAGTTTGGAAAGCAATCAAAACACATTAGTCCTCTGCATAGGCTTGTTTCAGCCATTCCAAGTAGGGAATCATTGAAATTTAGAAATCTGTAGTCTCGAAGACACATAAGTAGTGATGTATCCAGTCTTTCTTTTGTCAAGGATTTAGCTGCAATTTGTATAAGTCCAAAATGTATATAGTTGTATTTTTGTTGATGTCTCTAAATAACTTTCTTTGACAGATGTTTGATTTCTTTATGATCAACATTTAAAGGTATAATTTGTTCAACTGGTTTAATTGTACAATTAATAGTGATTTTCCATCATTGTTGCTTTCATATATATATATATATATTAGTTTGTTGATACCTAGAGATTTCCTAATTATGTATTTCTTGATTAATATCTTGTAAATTGATTTCTTCTTTTAAACGGGTGTTTTGTGAAGAACTGTTTGAAGAAATAGAGTTTCTAGAATTAGATCTAAATAAAGAAGCCATTAAAAGCTAAACAACAAATATAAGTTAACAAAGATAGGCTTCTAAATCAGAAAATAATCAACAGAAATGAGTAAAACGAGTTACTAATATGTAGGAGTTCCCTTCCCCTTGGTACAAATCATTTAGGATTCGTGAAGGATAACTATACTCCTTAAACAAATTATGAAAAAGATAGTATAGATCTAAAAGATTAGATCTGAACTTTAGAATAGTTCACTGTCTCAGGTAATATCATTCCCCAAGGAGCTCAATAGGCCTACAAGTCTTATTGCCAAATCCCATAGTCTTACTACTAGGTCCACCTAGTAAGATTTCTAAAGCTTACTATTTGTTGGCAAGATCTAAACTTGTAAATACATACTAGAAGTATCATAACAAGTTAAGAAACATAGTTATCACTCCACTTTCCCCTTTGACTACATTAGAGCCAAAGGGAGAAATAGGGTGATAACTATGAGTGTGTTTGGATAGGAAATTATTTGGGATAATTTTTTGAACAAAATGCTGTAACACTTTTTTGATGTGATATATGTGAGATAAAAAGATAGTTGAAAATATATTGATAATGCAAGTAAGTCAGTGTGTATAAATAATGTGTAATCCAAACACAAGTTATGTTTCCTCACTTGTTATAATACTGGTAGTATGTATCTACGAGTTCAGAGCTTGTTGAAAATAGTAAGCTTTAGAAGCCTTACTGGGCGATCCTAACAGTAAGACCATGAGATTTGACAGTAAAATCTATATGTCTGTTGAGGTCCTTGGAGAATAATAATACCTGAGGTGGTGAATTATTTGAAATAGATGCCCTAGATATGAGCTATGATGGCATACTAAAAGAGTTCAAAAATGACAAAGAACAGATTATTGTCTTCACCTCTAAATATTGGAATAATTTCCAAAAAAACTATTCCACTATTAAAAAGGAATATTTAGCTATTATTTTATATATTTCAAATTTTCAAACATAATTATTAAATTAAAAGTTTTTATTAAGAATTGATTGCAAATCAGCAAAACATGTTTTGTAAAAAGATGTCAAAAACCTTGATTCAAGCAATTTTGTCAGTTTTTTATTTTGACATTGAATATATTAATGGAACTTCAAACTCTCTCTCTAATTGTCTAACCCGTGAATTCATGTAGGGAAGGTGATGCCTAAGAAGAAGAGACAGCAAGAAGCCCATGAGGTTCAAGAAACCTCAACATCTTCAACCAAACAAACCACTAAAGATGCCTCCAAATCTATATCATCAAATTCTTCCCAAACTTCCAAAAACTCCAAAAAACTACTTTTCTTAGAAACTATTGAACTAATCCAAACCCTTTTGAACCAATAACCTCAGCTAAGCCTTTATCAATACTATCACCAAAAACATGGGCTGACATTGCTGAAGAGGAATAAGACCTAAGTTGGCCAGCCATGGATATTAGAAAATGGGCCAAAACAATGGACATCCCAATAAACAGTCTTCTCTCTGAAATCTGAAAGCCAAAACCCAAACCAAAAGGTTCAACAAAAATATTACAAACCATCTTCTCCAAACAAATTACCAAGCCACTACTTCAAATTAAACAATGTTGTAACCCTCATGTAAATAGAACCAGACATTTGGCAAAATGACCTAATAGCCATTGCTAGGGCTATCCTCCCTTCGAATCAAAATTTTGTACTCCAAACTTTGATAAAAAAATCTCCAATACTACAAAGAAATTCTCACAGATTCCCAATCTGTTACCTTCAAACCCTATACAATGGAAATAGTGGATGAATATGGGGAAAGGAGAATAATCAATACCTACTCTTGTACCCAAATTCTCGAAGTTACCAAACCCTCTAAGTAGGGAACCAGCCTTAATTATCCTAAATCTTTTAAAAAGTCATACAATCCAACAAGATGCACTTATTGGGACTACAAAGCAACATGGTTCCACACATTCTACTACTAGAATGAGATAAACCAACACTCCTTTCAATTTATTTTAAAAAGACAAACACATACAATATTCCAACATGGTTCTTTAGTTGGTGGAATTCGCATGGACCTAATCTAGAAATACTTCCAACTGATGTCCAAATAGGATATAAACTTTTTGAATGAAGGTTTGAACTTCCAGACAGTTACATCCCTGTTAGTCTACATTACTTCTCAATCTTCTCAGTAGCTTGGGTGTTCTTCTAAAAATTTGAATTTATTAAACAATCTTAACTCCCTTCTATGCTAGTCAGACAGGGTTATACGAAATAGTGGCCAGCATACAAAGGAGAAATCTAATTGAAGCATATCCAGGAGTGGTTCGAGGCAAATCCAAAGGCTTTCAAACCTAGAGACCCACAAACAAGTCAATTCCTCTAGCAAAAATCATTAGCAACTGCAAAACTTGCATCAATCACAAATAAGGAAGAATACATTGAACAACTGAAGCAAACTTTGGCTCAACTCCAGACATCAATCTCAAAAACAAAGGTCAGAGTATCAAAATCAATGCTCATCATCAGAAACCAGTAGAGAACAAATGAATGAAAAAGTTTCTTCTCATAAATTCCATAAAACATCATTAAAACAAAAGTTGTAAAACTAGTAGAATTCACTGTAGCACCAAAAATCACTATAGCAATCTGGCAATTTATTGTGTAAACAAGACAGGAAAAATCTATACTAAATACTGTAGCACGCACTAGAGCAATACTATAATGGTATTGTACATTGTAGCAGGTACTATAGCAGAACGAAAATTTTGCTATAAATACACCTCAAACTCACCATTTCAAACATACTAATTCTTTAAGTCACTTCTCTTTCCTCGTTGAAGAATTCTCTCCTCTTTCTCTAGAAAACACTATTTTAGGTGCTCTAGTTTGGAGTCAAATTTTGATCAAGTTCCAATTAAAAGTTTCATCCTTGTAAGACTCTGAGCTTCAAACTTCAATAAATTCCTTTCAATTTTATCTTATATTATAGTGTGAATGGTCACTAAACTGCCTATATATTCTTGTTGTCATATCTTTTTTACTTTCTTGTTATATTACTGTTAATGGCCGCTTCAACCATCTGAACTTACAGTGACAGTTTGATTGCGACTACTTCCTTACTCAGTTTTACTTACTCTTCTGATTTTAAGGACACTTCCCTAGCCCCGCACAGAGAAGGCTTAGCAATAGTAAGGATACTTCCTTACTATTGATGGCTATTGATGGCTTTACTATTGTTTGGCTACGTAATTTTCTCTGGATAACTTGCTTAATGTTTACCATGTGTTTTTTTTGTAGGAAATCTTGTCTCACTATTTTAGGGATTTCGTGACCAGTGTAGGGTTTAGGACTTAGGGGAGCAAAATGATTCCAAATTAAACATTCAATCAAACTCTCAAATGTTGAAGTACAATTCTTTTCAATCTCTATTAAAGAAACCTTCCTTCTGACCAAAGACTTTACAAACTCATATATATACATATACATATACATATATCACATACATATACATATACATACATATATATATATATGCATATACATATGTATATGTATACACCAAGATTCGGGAAGGTTTTGATACTCTGGGAGGACTAATATCTCAGGGATTGCAGATTATACATATTCATAGATGTTATAATAGTTGGAGAAATCATGGCATCTGGATAAGTGGCTGTAAAGCTCTTTGAATGAGTCTTTCAGCACCTCTAAATCTTGTAAGCAGCCACCAGTATTTGTGTTTCATTTTGTTTATGGTTATTGTGATATTTATTTATTTATTTATGCATGTTGGTTGCTTTTAAAAAATCAGCTAATATTTATAATTAATACTCAGAACTCAAATCTAGATGAATAAAAGGCAAAAATAGGAACAAATCCTTTATTATGGCATAGAGGTTTCGTAAGAACTGTTGGTGGTGACTTACAAGCTATTGCTTTCCTATGTAACATTATTGCATTATTTTTTTCTCATTTGGATTAAGTTGTGCTGAAATTGATATATTTCTCACCGCTATTTATCATAACAAAATCCCACAGCATAGTAGGGCTTTTCAACACAACCAATTGAAAGGACATATTTCTGCGAGTGCTGAATTGGTTAATCTTTCTTTGATACCTTTGGACCATGCAGTTGTTTCTTTTATAAGAATTTGTGTATTAGTGTATGTTCTTTTCATGAATATATGACTACTTTCTTTTTGTACCCACTACGATATATATGGCACATCCAAATGAAGTTAATGTTGTCAATGATAATGTTGTTGAGATACAAAGCCAAACTAATTAAAGATGAAACTCCATGGCAGGATAGCTCTCTTTCATCGTGCAACAATTACATATATGTATTAGTGTATATACATCCTGCCCTTAGTATTCCTTTTTGTAACTAATCCTTGTAATATCAAGTGTTAATATCTATAAATTGTTATCGTTTGTTGGAAAAAAAAATATACATCCTACCCTTGACCTTTGGCAACCAAATGATAGCTGGCCAAAGCAGTAAATAGGCCCCAGTCACACAAAGCACATCATCCTGTATTTTTGCACAGCCAATATCATCTCCCTACATCGCTACCATTTTTAAGTTCAAGAGAGTTGAAGAAGCATCTAGATTTGAAAGATTAACTTAAGTATGCTAGTAACAGATTTTATGTTCCCCGAGTTTCCTTACTATATGAAAAGTAAGAATATTCTTAGCCTTCTGTTTGTATCCTTTCCCTGTCGTTTTTTTTCATTTTCCTGTTAAGGCAATTTTTGTAAGCACTCCATTCTTGTATAGTCAATCTGCTTGGATGTAAATTTATTTTGCAATACCTTAGTCTCATTTGTGGCTTTATAGACATAATTGGGAAACGTTCTTTCCCGTATTATGTCCTCTTATGGAAAGATGGAAAAAAGGAATAAAGAGGACCGGGTAGAGATTTTCATGAGCGATGTTCTGGACAGGAATTGGACTGCATTTTAAGTTTGTAAAAAGATAATTTAAATAAAAAAGAAAAACGAAAAACAGTACTAGCTTTTGTGACAAGAATCTGTTTCCTAGATCCTTTTATGTATCCTGGGTGATATTGATACATAATCTCGTGTAAGTTAGAAAATTCTTTAAGGTAGAGTGAAAACAGTGGGAAAGTGTACCTAGTGGGGTTCCGAGGCTGCAATAAGGGTGCAGGAGTTGATTGGCAGTTGATTCTCCCGATACTTAAATTGATAAATTGAGAAATTTCTTACTTAATTGTGTAATCGAGAGATTAGCTTTTGCTCTCATCCCCATGTGCCTATCGAGCATGTGCTAGAGGGTTGATTTATGTTGATGAACTAATTAGTTTATTCATGCATGTTTGGATTTGTAAATTGTCAAGCACATGATAAAGATTTATTTGGATTTTCTGATTGTGTGATTCTTCAAAAAAAAAAAAAAAAAAAGAAAGAGTTCATCAGGTTTTAGTTTCTTGTAATTTGTGTATTGTAGCAAGTGTGATCTATGACGTGAGCATGAGATCATTAACTTTTAGACCATCATGATGTTATTATAAATGCAACTGAAACGGTGAACTTGTTTTCTTTGGATGAAATGGACTATTGACCAGGGAAGTGATAGAATATAGGCAGATAGAAGAGCATAGCTACATGGATGATTTCTAGAGTTTCAGTATTTTTATTTTTGTTTTTAAATGTTGACATACAGTTTTTAGCTGGATGTTTTAGTCATTATTACGAGGATAATGTGTGATGATTTGATTCTGTAAGTATCATTCAATATAAACTTGAATGTCATTCTTCAAAGAAGAAAAGTGTGGTGTACTATAATTTTTATAGTTCTTCACTTTTGTAAGAGACGCGTACAATGAAATCTTATTGCCTTTTATTACCATAACTGACTTGTTTAGTTTGGTTATGCTGATGAACAAGAGATGGGAGAGACTGAGAAATTTGGTCTTTTGGAGCTCACAGCTGAGCAGTTGAATGACTATACAGCCGGATTAAGTGATGAAATCTTTTGGGCCAAACTGGGTTTGGCCTGTTATATCGAGGCAAGATCATCAATGGCACAGAGGCGAGACAAACAAAAGAGGTGATTGTGAAGATATCGAAAAATAAAAAATTTTGTGCATCGATGGAATTTATAAGGGCTCTAGATTGAAGGTTAGTTTCCTAATGCTCTATGCATGGTTCTTTTAATCTTTGCAGCTTTCGCTTTTGAGTTTCCTCAGCTATTTTTATTTTCTTTTTTAAAAATTAATTTTTGGATGTTGGATGAAGTACGTTTCTTGCAGCAGCCAAGAATGAAGAGTCACCCCAATTTGGTGAATTTGATAGGGTATAGTGACAAAGACGAGCCACTTGGTGTTGTTTATGATCTCAATCCACGAGATATATTGCATAATTTACTGGTCCAAGGGACTTAGTGCTCTAATATTGTTGATGATCTTCAGCTTTCCCGAAACTTGAATTCCATCTAGTAGAAACTGACAGCTCTTTCATACAGAACTAGTATGTGCTTACATCTCAAAAAACCTTTTTTTTTTTAACTTGTTTTTAAACTTCCAAATTTTAAGGTTGAAGATGTTAAATATCTAGGAAGTTCAGCTGTCCTCCCATCTTAATGTGCTTGCTATTCCAGATGACTTTAGGTGGCTACAAAGAATTAAGGTTGCTCTAGGATTCGCTTGCTTGCTAGATTTTTGGATTGACAATGGTGCAGAATATTTGGTTCGTACGATAGATGCAACCCAAATAATGACTGATCAGGTTTGTACGTGTGTGTCTCTTGTGCAACATTTTTGCACTATATTTATGCTTTCCTGTTTTGAACGCATGTCTTTGTATTTTTACCTTTGGTATTAGAACTATAACCCACTACTGTTTGACTTTGCTGCACTGGATAGTGGTATAATGAGTGATATGGCAATGTTGTGGAAAAGAAGGGTAAAGGGAGCCGTTCTTCACGCTGATAGACAATCATCTAGTGCTGGTATGCAGAACCCATTGTTATGATTGTTTGTGACGAAAGGGACTAGTTACACGTTACTTTTCTTGCTGACTATTTGCCGTTTAAATCCACTGACTTGAAATGCTTCTTATCTTGCTTTCCCAATTCATTGGAACTGCTTGGCAGGCACTGGGACGTGTATAGATTGTGATGTCTATGGGTCTGGTGTTATACTTCTGAGTTTGATAGCCAAAAGAGTAGTTGACAAGGAAAGGCCATACGAGACTTCGGTAGACCTATGGGCTCGGGAAGTTTATAAGCCAAAGAAGTCATTCTTCACTAGGAAGCCACAAGTTTCAGTTGTTAATAAAACCTTTGAAGATGATCCAGATTTTGATAAGCCTGATGGACCAACAATTACAGATCTAGCAATGCGGTGTATTAAATGGGACAGACGGCCAAACATGAAGGAATTTGTTCAATGTTTGGAGGCTTTACATGTTGTCAAAAATCATAGTGAGGCGCTTGCTGTTAAGAGTAGTTCCTAAACGATTGGAGAAAGCTACAAAACTAATTCAGGTTCTTGATTAGATAAATTTCCAAGTAGTACTATTCTATTTTTATATAGCTAAGATACCCGGTGCATCCTCCTCTCCTTCCTGCCAGCCTTGTCAGCTCATCTTTATGTGGTTTGACTGGATATTGCTGTTGTTGCTACTGAATGAGACTTTTCATTTGGCTCATTAGTATTTGGGGCCACAAGGTACAGAACCAACATAGCTTGCTTCTAAGGAAGAGATGGAGTGAATGAGATTAATTTTGGATTGAGTTTTTGTTTCGTAGCATATTGTATGAGTAATTAATGGTTTAAAATGACATCCCTTTTCCTTGTTTGTTAATTTATGATGTCATTAAAAATGTTAAAAACAGAAGGTTAACATATATCTGTTGGCATGCGTTATCCTGTTTGAACTGCTAAACATTGTGGATTTGTGCAACTCTAGCAAGCAAGGAATTGCCTTGACAAAGAAGAACAGGCCTTGCCAAACTTTTTGGTAAGCTTGACGATGTCCTTAGGCCTTATTTAATAATTTAGCTCAACACTTAAATTTAATGAATTCAAATCTTAATATATTCAAATCGTTTGATAATCAAAAATTAAACATTTGAATTAATTAAGTGGCACTGAATTTTCTAAGTGAAATTTACTTTCAAAATTAAGTGATAAACTATCACTTATTACTAAAATGTGATATGCACTCAAATGTATTAGAATACTTAACAATTTAATAACTTAATCGATTCATACTTTAGATTTCAGTAGTTCAAATTTTAATTTTAGTTTTCAAATTTTAGTTTTCAAATCTTAATATATTCAAATCCTTTGATAATCAAAATTAAACATTTGAATTAATTAAGTGGCACTGAATTTTCTAAGTGAAATTTACTTCCAAAATTAAGTGATAAACTATCACTTATTACTAAAATGTGATATGCACTCAAATGTATTAGAATACTTAACAATTTAATAACTTAATCGATTCATACTTTAGATTTCAGTTTTCAAATTTTAGTTTTATAAAACGCACCCTTAGTTAACTATAGATTCTGTGATTCAAATGTGTATCATTGAATCTCAGTAGAAATGGATTGTCCCCAGTTGCCGCGTACGCAAGTCTCTGCCACATATTCTGGGCTTTCCGTGTTGTGGCCGTCATTTCGCCTCACTAAGTGATTTGCAAGCAAGAAGTTTCCCAGGATCATAAATTACCCGAAGGAAGATTTCCCCTCCTTTATCATTGGCTTCTGGCATTAGTATAACCTGATCCTCCTTGTCACAGAGATGCAGCTTTCCTCAAGTCTTTCCAAGAATACCCCCATTATTGTCTATGAGAAGAAAGAACGAATGCCCAATAAATGAATGCATCGGCTGAAACAGTTCTGCAGACCAATTGAGTATACAAAATTGGGAGACAGGAAAATTACGAGAGGTTGATTGTGATTTTGTGAGATGTTGGAGATACCACTCGTAAGACAGCTGACATGTGGGCAATCGGAGTTGGGACTATGGGTTGCCTTTTTACTGAATTTTAACCATATTCTTGTTCAATCTGTTCGCAGCTTGTTACTAATCTAATTATTGGTAATCGTTCTAACACTCATGTGCTCTCGTCAATCATCTTTGATTGCATAGTCTTGATCAGTCAAACTCTGAAGTCAAATTCATGTATGTGTTTAGAGAGATGAATCATTGCCAACTTTCCCAATATTATTTCGTCTAATTAATTGGAGATTAAACTAGGAGTTTACGGTTTTTTTTTTTTTTTTGTGTTTCATAATATTAGTGGACAAGTAAAACAGAACTTTGACTAGTGCTGTTAATCGAGCCGAGTACTTGATTCTTAAACTCAACTCATGCCTCTGTCGAGCCAAGTTCGAGTTTGCTCAACTAAGTGGACGAGTCTTGAAGAGTGCTGCTCGAGATTGGCTCGACTTGTGACTCAAGTCTGAGTTCGAGTTCGATTTGTTTTTTCATATGTGAGTTAAGCTCACACGAGTTCGAGTTCGAATTTGAAATCTCAAACAACTTTTATTATCAATTTTGGTGATATTCATACAAAAGCCACAATTCAATCACACAAGTTTTATAAAATGACATATATGCTCTCTCGAGCCCAAACGAGCTGCTCAAATAACAAACGATTCGAGCAGGCTCAAATCATTAATTAATCGATTATATTTCTAGTTTGAGCTTGACTCGTTTACTAAAATTAACTAGTCGAGTTTGAGCATTATTCAGCCGAGCCCATTTGAACTTTCGAGCTACTCGTTTTGTTTAACAGCACTGACTCTCTGGCTATGTCACTGCGATGGAGATACATCAAATAACCACCATTATTGATATTTGCCAAGATGGTCTAATCAATAACGAGCGGAACAGAAATTTCATCAAACTAAAAATTGCTCAATAAATCTGCTTCAACATCATATTTCACCATGGTAGATATATACCAACAAAAAAAACAAAAAAAAAACTGCATTAAGAAAAATAAACAAATCAAAATAAATTCGTCCAAGTCTTTCACGATAGAGCTTTTCGGCTTGAAGTGAATGTGTGTCAACACCCAGAGGCTCAAGCAAAATATGGACTAAACTCGTCAGAGAGAAAATCCATGCCTGCTAAACAACTGGCATATGCGAAAGTTGATGCGCAGAAGTTCAACGTTAATTACACCAAACACCCTAGAGTCCATTAATACTTTAAGAATAGGTTCCAATCTTTCCGAAAAATGGATGATATATAAACAATATTGTAGTAGCTAGAAAGCAAGAATAGCAACCACAAGATTATTAGCCTGCTGAATTATAATAACACAATTAAGCTACAGAGAAGTTGCGTCAATACCATTAATACCATAAGCAAAACATTCAAAAGTCAATGACAATACCACAAACACATCATACCCTTTCACCATCTTGTCCTTGAATGTTCATCTAATTCCAATCAAAACTGTGCACATTGGATCCCTGAAAGTGCCTCACCATGAGTCTTGGCAATGCATAAAGTTCCCAGAACTTTAACAACTTCCTTCATTGTTGGGCGTTTGGATGGATCTCTGCTAAAACAGCGCATTGCCAGCTGCGTGATTTTAGGTCCATCAAGGTAATTAAAATCTGAATCATCAGCAAAGCTAGCATCCACAAGGGAACATTTCAGCTTGCCGGTGAACAATGACTTCTTCGATCATACACTTTCAAGGCCCAGTGAAATAATGAATTGTCAAGAGTCCTTTCAATGTCGCCCATGGCAAGTCTTTTCGTAATTGATCCCAGAAGTAGCATCCCATAGGTAAAGACATCACACTTAGAGGACCAAACAGCTGTTAAGAAATCCAGTTATAATCGGTCAGAAACCACACTTGGTAGACTAGAGGTTAGCACAGACTTCAAGTGGAGAAGGAAAACATAGACTTAAAAATTAACTACAATGGCAGCAAAAGTTTTCAACCAATGAGGCAAAGCAAATTATTGGGGGACAGTTCCCTAATTTAATCCAGCAAAGAAGAGTGAATTAGAACTCCACCAAAAACATCAAAACACAAATCAAATACGCATGTATAAAATTTTCAGTGAACCCCTAGGTTAATAGAAATCTTTTAAGGTAACAATCAATTCACATAACCATAAAATCCAGGCTACCATCTCAGTTGAGCCACATTGATCATCTTCCATCACCACCAACATTGTTCCTCTAAAATTTTCCTTACCTTGGCTGCTCTCATCGCCTCCTCAATCCCTACATTGTACTCTTTCGAGAAAGAGAAACCTTGTACATTCCCTAGATAAATACAAAACACTCAGTCCCATAACTGTGCAGAGATTCAGCATTGTCTCATTGAATGGAAAGGCTAAAATCAAAAGAACCCAAAAGTGGACACCAAACTGGAAGTACCTGTTTGTTCAAAATTTCTACCAAGACATTTTTCTCAATTCTCCTATAGGGTGCAAAGACGGTTTGTTTCAAACTTATAATTTTTCATTTTTTTTATGGTTTTAGTTTGTTTCATGGATTTTTAGTACAATTTAATTCCCCCAAATGCTATCTCTGTTGAAGTGTTGTTTATTAGTTGCTCATTTCTAAGTAATTCATAATCGAGAAAAGTAAAAAACTCTGCTGTACATTTGCAAACAAATAATCAGAAATCAAAAGAAGTACAACACAATACAACAGCCTAAAATTAGACCTGTTTAAACTTTCAAGAGTATATTAACTATAAATCAAGACCCAACTCCGCCACATGTTGCTGAAACGATATTGGAGAAGCATCAGAAAGTATCAAACCAGTTTTCAAATGTGGAAATTGCGATTCCCAGAAGTCAGACTAAAAAACAAGATAAGATAAAAGCTAGCTCCCAATAAACCTAGATGAACAGTCACGAGTGCCTCAATGTTCATAATCACTAATGTCTTCTCGGTTCTCAATTACTGGTACCTGTTAATTATTGGCACCCAATGGTGGCGAGTACCAATCCAAAAATCTTTACCACCTTCTCCATTAAAAGAATAAATTACACACAATCCCCTAATGACAACAAAATGTTAGTTTGACATAGTCCATCCCACATCGACGGAAGCTTGGGAAAGCTTTAGTACCACATCGGATTTTGCCTAAGAAATCCTCTCCTCATTCACCTATAAATAGAAGAGCCTATTGAAGGTTTTAGGTGCACCACTCAAGAGAGTATTATATGGGCTATTAGTTTCTTGGGTCATCTAACCCATTTATAGTCAAATATTTATAGTCAAATATTTTAGGGTCTCTTGTTTTTTACTTTAGGAATATTTCCTAAACCTTTTGTAGTGTTTTATTGGCCTAGGAACCACTTTCCTACAGCTTTTTGTATTTTCTTTTTCATAGTAGAAATATTGCTCTTCCTCCGCCCGTGGACGTAGGTCAATTTGATCGAACCACGTAAATTTCTGTGTCTTTTATTTTGCTTTGTTATTTGTCTTTATTGGGTTGTCACAACCCTTTTTTTATGGTCGATTTTACCACCTAAGTATTATATGATTGGTGTCTACCGTCTAATCTTTATATGGTCGATTATACCGCCTATTTTATTCTAACATTAGTTTGTTTATTCCTGGGTCAACCCTAACATACTGGTATCAGAGTTGGTTGATATACTTTATAAGACAGGTTCATCTCGTGGGGCTCGTTCATCCTATGGGGCCCGTTCAACCTGTGGGATCCGCTCACCTCGTGGGGCTCGTTCGTCCTGTAGGGCCCGCTCATCTCGGGTCCGCTTATCCCGTGGGGTCCGCTCACCCTGTGGGGCCCACTCACGAGACTTGCATATTTGTTTAACCAATTTTTTGAGACAAGTTTCAAGTTACAGATTTTGTGGCAAACAATGACGATAACAAAGACGGTTGTCGAAAAATTCGACAAGAATGTCAACTTTGAAATGTGGCAGCTAAAGATGGAGGCCATTCTTATTCAAGACGGAGTTGATTTGGCAACACAGAAAGTGAAGAAAAAAAATTCATTGGAATTTAGTTGGATTTTGGAGAAGAGTTATTTGGCCCGTTGGAACTCGTTGAAGGTTTGGGAAGAAGGTGGAGCACGACTACTATGTTCGTGTTTTTTTTAACCCGTTGGGATCTATTGAACCATTTGTAAGATTTTGCCCGTTGGGACCTGTTGAGCCTTTTGCATCTTAGTTCATTGGTGGCTCGTTGTGGTTCGTTGGGATTTTTGTGGTTCGTTGAGATCCATTGGGGCTTATATGGAGAAGGTGGAGCAATTTTACTATTGTCGATGTGGGGGACATGTCAAGGTGGAGATTTGTTAGTTTGACATAGTCCATCCCACATCGATGGAAACTTGGGAAAGCTTTAGTCCCACATCAGATTTTGCCTAAGAAATCCTCTCCTCATTTACCTATAAATAGAAGAGCCTATTGAAGGTTTTAGGTGCACCACTCAAGAGAGCATTATATGGGCTATTAGTTCTTGGGTCATCTAACCCATTTATAGTCAAATATTTTAGGTTCTCTTGTTTTTGAGTTTAGGAATATTTCCTAAACCTTTTGTAGTGCCTTATTGGTTTAGCAACCACTTTCCTACGGCTTTTGTATTTTCTTTTTCATAGTAAAAATATTACTCCTCCTCCGCCCGTGGACGTAGGTCAATTTAACCGAACCACGTAAATTTTTGTGTCTTTTATTTTGCTTTGTTATTTGTCTTTATTGGGTTGCCACTACCCTTTTTTTTATGGTCGGTTTTACCGCCTAAGTATTATATGACTGGTGTCTACCGTCTAATCTTTATATGGTCGGTTATACCGTCTATTTTATTCTAACTTTAGTTTGTTTATTCCTGGGCCAACCCTAACACAAACATTAAAACAAGTAGCAGCACCAACCAAAAAAAATGAAAATAATGCAGAAAAATAAGCAGGCGATCTCATAATAATGAAGAAACAGAAGGGAGTAACCAACCACGTCTGCAGACATACGGGTCTCTATAGCCCAAAACACCACATATGAAATCTGTTGGCGCTTCTTTTAGCTCCAGCACACCGAAACACCCCCCACTTAGGTTTCCAAACTCAAAGAGCAGCGGATTGTCATCCTAAAGATAAGATGACAAAAGTTGAGCAAAGATTCAAGAAAATAAAGAACAGAAAAGGGGTAAAAGCTATACAAATAAGACTGAACTGGGTGAAAGCACAAGAAAAAATGATGCAGATGAAAAAAGTTTCACACAGACCTGATTGATCATAACGTGACTTGCGCTGATGTTGCAGACAAAGTACTTGTCTACATGGTCATTCAAGAACTCTAAAAGACGAGCAAATCTAGTTGCAAATTTGAATCCTTTGCAGCCACGTGAAGTCATCTGCAAGGATTGAGAAAGTTCAATATAAGACATCTGTTTTAAGATAATCTTAAGTCAGAAATACATCCATCACAAAAGTTAGTGAAAGCATCCTACTCTACCTCCGACACAGCAAGTTTTGCAAAGTATCTCGTGGATTGACATCGTATACAACTCCAGGAGGCTCATCTTCAACATTATACCCAATCAACTTGGCGATGTTGGGATGATCCATCATCTCCGGCATGGACAAGAACTTCACTTCGTCCTAGAACCAATCAGAATGGGTAATCATCAGATACTTTAAAATACACCAAGATTCTCACTTACTGAAGAAACAAACAAAGAAGATTTGAAGAGAATGATTGATTAAACCCTCAATATATCCCAGCCTGTGCTTTATACCGCCCATCCGTATGTCATGATATATCTTGACAGTGATCTCCCTGTTTCCGAGTTGGGATACGATGTTGCCCCTCGATACAACTTGCCAAACATTGTATCACCAAGAAGATTCTTTTCCGAGAACACCAATCGGCATCTCTGACAACCTTCCCAGCTGGGAGCTTTAGATAATCAGGAACTTTTTTGAGCCCCAGTTGCGGTCTCCCCGGTTTTTCCCTGCTGGATACAATTTCTCGACTTAACTGGCCAACAAGATTCTGGGCCAAGGCGATTCTTCTGCGAAAATGCATGCATATTCTGCGACAACTTCACTGGTCGAACCTTCAACGAATCAACAAATTTTCGAGCCCCTTCCATCACCTAAATAATAGCACCAAGCAGACATATGTATGAGAAATTACACATTTTTTGAAAAATAATTTAGGGCAATTACCCATCTCTACTTGAAAATCGTACTCGGGAGTTTCACGTCAATGATAATGCTCGAGAGGAATTTTTTTTTTTTACAGCTATAACCTAATTTATCCTAACTTACAGGAAAGGAGTCTAACCTAATCTATAAGAGAGAGTTTAAAAAGACTGTATATAAGGAGTTAGCTAAGGAAAGTGAGTTTAAATAGAATGTATATAACAGGGAGGAGAATCTTAAAAAACTGTATATAAGGGGCTAGCACAACCTAATCTATCCTAACCTACAGGGAGGGAGGCTAACGTAATCTATTCTAATTTACAGGGATGGGAAGGGAGTCTAAAAAAAAACTGTATATAAAGGGTTAGTACAAGGAGACTCATGGATGTATATAACCGGGAGGGGAGTCTAAAAAGATTGTATATAAGGGACTAGCACAGGGAAGGAGCCTAGAGGGGACATATATAAGGGGTTAGTAAATATAAAAACTGACATAGCATCTTAGGTATAAGAAACTGACTTAAAATCAAAGAGGTGTTCTGCTACCTCTTTTAGATTTTTTTCACTACAAGCGGAGTTTGAAACCCCGACCTATAACCCATAAGGGAGTTAACCTTTGGTTGCCAAGGAGCTTTGTCTCAACGATTTTTTTGAGAGGATTGATTTGTGCGTTTTTCTTTGCCCCCTCAAAATTTGGGAAACGTCTTTTATAACTCCGTGGCCTACTCGTAACAAGCCACTTTAATTGCAAAGCTGGAGTTGTACTTTGCTCCTGCAACTTTTGACTAATCACTTTTTAGATTTTTGTGTTTAGTTTCCAACAAATAACCTTCACGTTTTTCATGATATTTTCTTTTTACACCTTATATCCTTCTCCGGGTTAATTACGCTTGCCCTTCTGAAACTTGGGCCCTTTAAACACTTTATCCCAATTAACTCCAAATATAATACATTTTAACCATTTGTGATCAACTTTTTTAACCGGAATTAAGATGAATTATATTTTTCATAACCAAATATCTCTCAACCTCTTAAATACACATAATAATTGTAACATGATAAACACCTATTTCTTTAATAGATATTTAAACATAATTAACACTGATAAGTGTTTATTATGTGCGTCTTTTAGTGGCGCTTTATGTGTATTTGCAGCGTAAAGTAGGAGTTTTATTGTGTACTTGCTCTCTAAGTTTCTAAAGTTTGCAAGTTTCACTTGAGCAATTTAGTGTGCAAATTTAGTTATATTTGTAGGAATTGAAAAGAGTTACAAACATTGGATTGAGACAGATACACTTCAACTCCATTAGAGCTTGATTCAACAATGATTGGAAAGGAAATAAGTTATTCAATGCAAATTTTATTGGAGCAATGCATGAACACAAATGTGACATCTTGCCTTTGATCTTAGGAATTGAATTGTAACAAAAAAGAAGCAAGAAATGCAATAAAAAGAGAATACGCGGCCTCAAATAAACGGGCTTAGGTCGTATATTCAGAGGTAGCGTATTGTGCTTTATTTTTCTACCAACTTGTTTGTTTTTACACTGCTTTCTAGCTTAATTCTGGTTCAGAATTTCGGTTACATATGCTTAAGATTCCTTAGGGAAGAGAAAATGAGTTTCATGTCATATCATTTACCACTTTTTGACTCTCCTAACAAGATATATGTAAAAATCATTGAAAAAAGAGGGAGTTAGTCATTAGCAAGAGTGATTATCATATTTTAGTGGAAGAACTTAGTTTGGAGTCTTTTCTTATTCTCTGTATCTAGGGACTTGCAAGAAAAACTTGGAGAATTCCATTGTACCACTCATTTTGTTGAAGGAAATAGAAGATTTGGGAGTTTGTTCATCACCTTGGCCTAAGTTTTCTTTATCTTTCTCTTTACTTGAGATTCATTATGTGTGCATGCAATGAAGTTATGTTCTTTCTTGCTTTATATCATATGAGTAGCTAAATTTCTAGATTTAGAGAGTAGATGAAACTTATGACTACTTCATATGAGTTGAATATGATTTACACTTGCTATCTCTTGTATTAATTTGTCCATTTATGCATGCTTATTACTTGTTGTTGCTTGATCACCGATAGTAAGTTATTTGCTTGATCACCAACAACAAGTTATTGGTTATTATTCAATGAAAATTGGTAATAACGATGCAACAACATAAATAGAGCTTAAGGAGTAGACTCATGAGAATAGAGATGCACTTTAGTCGATTATCTTTGCATTTCATGAAGAACTAGAGAGTAGATCTAGTTATTCACCGTGAGAATAGGGAAAACTAGACTATTATAAACCACTACATCATGAGAATGAATTTTGGTAAATATGAAAATGAATTTCTAGTTAAACATGAGTAGTACAATAAGTAAATCTATTTACTTGTATCTTTTGTGTCATAAGTGGATTCTACATCCACAGACTCAAGTATTTAGTGATATTCCTCCATTGTTATCTTGCAAGTTACATAATTAAGTTAGTTAATTAGTAAGTATTGTGATTTCCATTGTTTTATTTGATAGTAAGTTTAAATAATAGAGTAAGTAAGAATCTAGTACTTGCAATAGTTGCTCCTCATGGATCGACCCGATATATGCCCTAAACTACTATTTGACCTATATACTTGCAGTCAAACAGGTATATTTTGGAATTAAACTTGTACTTCTAGCAAAAATCCGCCAAGTTTTGGCGTCATTGTCGGAGAGCGGCAATATTAGTGCTTAGCAAGTTTTATTAATTTAAACATTTTCTTTATTAGTTAGTTGAATTTTATTAATAGATAGGTTAGAATTTTAATTTATTTTTGTGATATAAGTGCTACATTATCTCTTTTCTTTTTACTTGTAGTGCATGCACTGGGCGTTACGTGTAGTCGTACCTTTTAATCTGAAAATTAAAAAGGACACTACGAAACAAAGAAGACGTACACCACAAGAGGAGGAAGAGGTTCAACAACAACATATAAAGAGAATATCTATTGAATTGCCTCTTGAAGAAGAAATGGCAGACCAACGAAACCAAATAGCATCCTCACTCATTCCATTTTCTTTGAGAGATAAAGCCAAAGTTTGGCTACATTCTTATGCTCCAAATACTTTTACTACTTGGGATGATTTATCTAGAACATTCTTGAATAAATATTTTCCACCCGGTAAGACGGAGCTTAGAGTAGACATAACTAGTTTTAGCCAACAACAGGGCGAATCATTGTATGAAGCATGGGAAAAATTTAGATATTTACTACGGAAATGTCCACACCATGGACTTTCGCGATTGGCTAATCGTCCAAACTTTCTATAATGATTTTACCTTCTCGACTAAGACTACTATTGATGCAGCCATAGATAGAGTTTTAAAGGGTAAATCACCCTAACAAACTCAAAGTTTGATAGAGAAAATGAGGACAAACAACTACCAATGGTTAATGAGTGAGGTAACTCGAGAAGACAAACAAGTATGATAGAAATGGACACTCTTAACATGTTGAGTACACAAATTGAATAACGTGGTTGATAAGGGTTTATTTTACGTATTTTAAGTGCATTTTATTAGTTAATTTTGGGTTGGATTATTTAGTTTTATAACTAAAAATAACTAAGGTTTTGGTAAAAATCTACATTTTAAGTTAAAATGGCTAACATTGCATTTCTATTCATTTTAATCATAAAAATTTCATTTTCATGCAGGATTAATGATTTAATTACCAAAGGATGTCAATTGAGGAGAAAAGTGGATAATTGGTGATGAATTTAAGTGATAAAGAAGAAATGAAGTGAATTGAAGAAATGCAAGTGAAAACAACTCTGACATGTTTTTCGTATTTTGACTATATCTAGAGCTCACATATCGTATTGAGGTGATTTTTATATATTTTGAAGCTAAGAGATATATCTACATTTGGTATGAAGACATCAAAGTCCAATTCAGTCATTTTCCTGGTCAAAAAGTTGAAACATAGAAGCTTATCTGGATGGTCGAAAGCTGAAGCCCAGAATTGACCAGTCTATGGTAATTCGACCATATCTCCGTCCACCGATCTCCAAATTAGATGATTGTTGAAGCATTAGAACGCTAATTCAAGGGGCTACAACTTTGGTGTTTTGTACAACAACCAGTTAGGTGGTTATCATAGAGAAAAGTGCATTTTAAGTGAGGTCAAAAGTGAAAACGCGTATGGCAGCCGAATTTCTGAAATTTGCTCAGCCATTTTTCTCATCTTCACACTACTTTCCAGCTAGAGTTGGAAGGAAAACATAGGCTGCACATGCTTAAGAAGACATAAGGAAGAGGTATAGCCAAAGTTCCAAGTCAAAAAGCCATTGTTTTTTACTATCTTAACAAAAGGAGATTTGGAGAATCATAGCAGAAAATTTGGATTGGTGAGAAGAGGAGCTTTTCATCAATTATATGCAGAGACATTTGGGAGGTCTGACATTATCATACGGAGGAAAGCTTGGAGTGCAGAAATGTAGTTCTTCCATTTCCTTGGTGTAGGATAGTTTAGCTAGTTAGTTCATCCTTCTTGTTTATTAGCTAGGCCATAGATGAAGAAGGAGATGAAGAAGGCAAGGAAAGAGCTCATGTGGCAAGGGTTATTTTTCCTTTCAACTCTTTATCTTTTGTACTTGATTCTAAGTTTAGTTAATATACAAGTTATGGATTTATATGTTATTATGTGTTTATAAAGTTTATACCTAGAGTATGGATGAACTTTTTATATTTTATTAGTGATGTTATTTGGTTATTGGTGATATTATTTTGAACAAGTTATTTATCACTTTTGCTTTTTTAATCATGATTAACTGGGCATTAATTGTGATTATCTAAGGTGTTAAGTTTGCAATGAGAATTGGAATTTAACACTAGTTCAAAGAAGTGATAAACCTAGGGAGTACACTCACGAGAGTAAGAGGTGCACCTATGTGGCTTTAGTGACTTGTTTCATGTAATTTCATAGAAGAAATAAGCTTGTAATTAACTCATAACCACGAGAGTAGGTATGATTTATCTACAAGTATAGTTTGATTCACTACGAGAGTAGGTTTCACATGCATAAGGAAATTACGCCATAACTAGCAAAGACAATAGCATTCACTTAACCGGTAACTTCATTTGCAAGAATAGTAAGGAATTCCATATCTCTAGGAGTTTTCTAGTGTTATTTTCATTACTTTTATATTTATGGTAGTCTAGATAATAAAGGAGTTCGAAAAATACCGGTAATCACAATCTTCTCTGTAGGATCGACCCTTAAATACCCTATACTCGCTCACAATTCGTATACTTGCGATAAATCGCGTGTGAGGTATTTAGGAATTTATAAATGTAAAACTTGATTATGGATGAGCTAAATTGTATATGTATACCCCGCGCACATCAAGTTTGTGGCACCGTTGCCGGGGAAGATTTGGCAATATCAGTGTGAAGAGCAACTCTATTAGTTTAGACATTTTATTAGTTATAGTGTGAATGTTATTTTCTGTTATTTTAGTGTTTTATGTGTGTATGTATTTTATCACCTATTCTTCTTACTAATCTTGCTCTTAAGTTGTTTAAAAGCAATTTTAGGTAATGAAGAGGATAGAACAATTTGGAGGACAATGCTTGAGAAGTGGAAGATTGGCAATGGATGGTTACCAAGTGCAAAGCTCCTTCAATAGAGGTAACCAAGAATTTACTAAATGTATGTCTTTTGAAGATGGTTTGAAGTGCTTAAAGGCAAAATTTGATGTTCTCATGTTACAAGTTCAAATGGACACAATTATGCATGAAATTGAGCAAGGGAGGAATGTTAATGCTTTTAATTCTTATCATGTGATTTGTGACTTGAGATTATCATGCTACTAATACATGTATGCAAGCCACAAAATGTGGATTATTATGATGAATTAGAGCATTACAATCCTTGTTTTGATCGATATAGTGCTAATTGGAGCAATTCTCCTGCTTATGGTTGGGAAAATCAATGTACATATAGTGATTATCCATATTTTTATAATTACCAACCTGAAAGTGTCCAATATGAATCAAAACCATCTTGGGAGTTGGCAATAGAGAAGTTAGCTAATGCATCTCTACCTTGGGAGTTAGAAAGTGAACCATTAGCTAATGATTCTAATGCATCTTGGGAGCTAGCTATAGAAAATTTTTCTAATCAGTTTGATTTAGCCATAGAAAAGCTAGCAATTGCAACTTCCAACCATTTTGATAGGATTGAGGAAAGAATAAATGAATTAGCTTCTCACTTTGGTAGAATACATGAGCAATTGAATGCATTGTGTGAAGTTATTTCTTCTAATAATTTGTAAAATGATCCTAGCATGAATGGTGGGAATATTGTATGTGAAAATGGATTGCATTTTGATGAAAATGATGAATCTCAATTGTGTTTCAATGAGCAAATGTCCATTTCACATGATAATATCTTTGGAACTAATTTTGAATCTCAAAAGGTGAGTTTCAATGACTCATTTTTCACCCCTCTTGAAGAGTGCATTGAAGATATAGGTTCTAAGGCTATTGCTGCCCAAGATACTCTCATGGCACTTCTTTTGGTGAATTCTCAAGTACTACACATTCAAGATAATATCTATGAAGCACTTGAGATAGGTAAGCCACTTCTACCTCTCATATCATTAGAACACATGACTCATGTGATCGAGTCACCTTTTAATGATTCACCACGTCCAATAATGGTGGATTATTCGTTAACTAAACCTCCTTGATAATGAGGTGATATAGTCAAGCTAATGACTATAAAGAAGCGCTTGTTGGAAGGCAACCCAACGATTTCTTGTTTTTAGTAGCTTTTAAGTTGTTTAAACAAGTGTTTTTGTGTGTTTTATAGGAGGCAATGGCAAGGGTTCATACAAATTATTTCAAGTGCAAAAGAGTTTATAAGGAGTGGAGACCGATGTGAAAAAGGGAAGCTTAATCTTTATTTTTGAGTTTACAATGCTTAATTTCATGATATGAGGTTAAGTCAGTCTTTTGCATGAAGTTGAAGTGCATTCAAGTGTTTAAATGTGTTTATGACCTATTTGCACTCTTTTGACCATTTGAACACCATCATGTGTATTGGCAGTGTCAAGGGGACTATTTGATCCAAGAACCTCAACCCTCAAGTTGCATTCTATATGTTTTTGATTTGTTTTGAGGTGTTGAGATGCATGTTTAAGTCACTTTTCATGTGCGTGAAGTGTTGAATTGTTAAAAATTTCATTGTAGAGCACGAATTGGAGAGTGTGTTTCAAATTGGGGTCAAACTGAAAATTACAGAAACTTGTGCAATAAGTGCAGATTCAATGGATCCGATGCAATCAGAATTTTTTTTGCAGCACAATCCGGCCAAATTTTGGCCGGATTAACAGGGGAGGACGAAAAAGTTTTTCCAACTCACTGGCCAGAATCCGGCCGACAATCCGGCCAAAAAGTGGCTGGATTCTGGCGATATTTCAGCTTCACGAATTCCTCACAATTCCCCTTCCTTTCTCCTTCAACCTACACACACACACTCACACCTAAAACACACACTACTCACTAAAACACCACTTTTTACCATTTAATCTTCAAATAACCTTTACCAAATCACTTTCTTCCATCCTCTAGAGTGAATTTCATAGTTCATATTCTTTCAAAAACAACTCTAAAGTGGTTTCAATCTTATCATTAGTTAGGGTTCTACCTTTTTAAAATCACTCATTTGAGGTCAAATTGGAGTAAGTTTCTTGGGGGTTTTTCACATCATATTCATCACCAACATCACCAAACCAATTTGAGGTAACAATTCTTCACCTAACTTTGTTATTTAAATTTTTCCATGATTGAATATTTTCTATTTTTAGGCAATTTTTATATGTGAAGTTAGGTGTATTTATTTGAGCTTATTGATGCTATTGGTGATTGTTAGTGATAAATAAATCTTGTGATTTGCATTTATTGCATTTTTTTGGTGAATTCTTGCTAGTTTTATGCTTAATTTGGCTTGGTGACAAAGTTGCATATTAAGTGGCCAATGTAACATTTTAATTAGCTTAGTGGGAGTTTTTGATATTCATGTGAGTAATTTAGATTACCTAATGAATGAAAAGGTGCTTGGTTGAATGATTTCTTGAATTCTTAGGTAATTCTAAAAGAAGAGGTGAATTGAAGATGGCCTTAATTGATGAAATTCATAAATGCACTTATAATCTTTGTGGTTCAATGGTTTTTAGTATTTCATGAATTCTCATGAAGGTCATTTATATTTTTGTTTGGTGTGTTTGCCTCAATTTTTTATATTACTTTTGTACTTGAAGGAACTTGATCATTGATGACAAAATGTATAAATAGAACTTATTTTGTTCATGATGGTGGGCTTATTTTGTGAAATTAGTTTCTCTTTGCTTTGGATACTAATGCATATACCCTATTAGCGAAGATTAGCTCATTTCATGTTTTTATCCCTTGAACATTGTATGGTTCCACATGCTTGATCATTTTTCCTTTTTCCTTGAATTGTATGTTTTCTTCTTGTTGATTGCAACCTTTTATTTTTAAGAAACTGATTTTTGTCTTTTTCAGGGTGCAATAATTGAACTCTCCACTCTTTCTCAAATAAGGTTGGAAATTCATCACTTGGACATGGATTCGGATTGCGCAAGTTCAATTGAGTAGTATTTTCTTTTACTCTTTATTTATTTTCCTTTTCTCACATTGAGGACAATGTGAAGTTTAAGTGTGGGGGAGGAAAATACTGGACTTGCATTTACTTGCCATGTGATGATGTTTTGTGAATTTAAATGATTAGAAATGTTGGAATTGTGCTAGGAAATATTGCCATGTGGATAATTTTCTTGAAAATTGGATTTGTTGGCAGGGAGTTTTCATCCATTTATAAGGAGAAACTCTGTAAAAATTTTTCTAAAATCTTTTCCAATATTTCACTATGGCCCAAAAGTTCTTCAAATTTTTGCATTTTCATTCAAAAAGGGCTAATTTGTTCCAACTTTAAATGTTTCAATTCTTCCAATTGTTGAAACTTTATGTGTATTTTGGAAGGTTTAGTCCTCATTTAACTTGGAAATGATTATTTAACTTGGAAATGATTATTATGCAATTAGGATTTTTTGCATTTTAGACAGCATATCCGGTAAAGTATGGAGAATTATGTCTATAATTTTACATTTTGAATGAGATTTCCTCTCTCTACTTAATTTTGCAAGTAAGTGATTGATATAGTCAATAAAAGCTATACTCCTCCTTTGATTATTCTTATATATTTTCTAAGAGGGAATATCTATTTATTGTCCTTTATTTAAAAAAAAAAAAAAGAAAAAAAAAGAATAAGAGTTTTTCTTCTACTCCAATAATTCTTGTACTAAGTAACCGAGGGTTGGCATCTACAAATATTGACATTCACGTAAAAAGATACTTGAATTAAGAGTATGCATAGCAATTTAAATAAGTGAAATGTTGAGTAACTGGAGATTTTCACCTAAAAGTATCGATTTTCGCGTAAAAAAGGAATTTTCACTATTTAAGTTAAAAAAAAAAACAATCAAGTGTGAATAAGTCCCTCTTAGTTGTAAATTTTTGTGAAAAAGATAATTATAGGAAGAGAAAGGCTATAAAACAACTATGTGATTTGCTTATTTGTGAAATTAGGATTAGGGTGAGAGATTAAGTTTAACTTGTTAAAATTAGGGTATAATTATCTTTCCTTTACCTGATATTATAAGTATTTAGTGTAATTTGAATAATTGTATAATGATTGTTTTCCAAGTCATGAGGAATTAAATTTGAAAAAAGTGCATATATTGTTTCACCTCTTGAATCATTGTAGTTGATTATGTATGGATTGCTTGAGGACAAGCAATGATTTAAGTGTGGGGGAGTTTGATAAGTGACTAATTTACGTTTTAATTGTATGACATTTTATATTATGTTTAGTCACTTTGGTTACATTATTGGAAGAAAATGAATCATTTTGGCTATAATTGATGAAAAATGCTTTTAAGTGATTAAATGAGGTTTTTATCACTTTTCACTTGGATTTTGTGCATTTTTTACAGTTTTGACACATTTTCGTATTTTGGCTATAACTTGAGCTATAGTGATCGGATTGAGATGATTCCTTAACCAATTTTAAGATAAAAGATAGATCTACAACTTTGGTGAAGACATCGGAATCCAGTTTGAAGGTTTTCCAGGTCAAAAAGCCAAATTATAGTAGCTAATTTCTATTGGTCGAAGCTGAAACAGGGCAGTGAGCAGTCAAGGGTATTTCGGTCATTTCTCAGCCTACACAGATCTAAATGAGGTGATTCTTGATGCATTGGAAAGCTCACTCAAAGGGTTACAAGTTTTAT
The DNA here is from genome assembly GCA_023065735.1 of Coffea humblotiana. NCBI lineage: Eukaryota > Viridiplantae > Streptophyta > Magnoliopsida > Gentianales > Rubiaceae > Coffea > Coffea humblotiana. The sequence goes on from JACYVW010000164.1 coordinate 28,963, forward strand.
GATTTGGTCAAGAGCTAAATCAGCTTTTATCATCAAGAAAGTTTCAGTTGAAGTTGACGCAAAATTGGAGCAAAACCGGAAATTGAACAAAAGTGCACCAAAATATCACTGTAGCAATCCGGCCGGAAATTGGCCGGATTGTGGTCAGAGAAGGCTGCTCTTTACGCGGAAAACTTATTTTCACCTCTAACAAGTCACATGCAATGCCAGACATGTGAGAACTACTTTGCAGCTGTAAAAGGGTGGTGTAGGCTTTATTTTCTTGACTTCTTTCATCTTTATATAGCCAAAACTTGCAAGATTGAAGGGACAAGAGAATCATATGGGAGAGAGCTTGGGAGTGCAGAAATGTAGTTCTTCCATTTCCTTAGTGTAGGATAGTTTAGCTAGTTAGTTCATCCTTCTTGGTTATTACCTAGGCAAAGATGAAGAAGGAGATGAAGAAGGCAAGGAAAGAGCTCATGTGACAAGGGTTATTTTTCCTTTCCAATTCTTTATCTTTTGTACTTGATTCTAAGTTTAGTTAATATACAAGTTATGAATTTATATGTTATTATGTGTTTATAAAGTTTATGCCTAGAGTATGGATGAACTTTCTATATTTTATTAGTGATGCTTATTTGGTTATTTGGTGATATTATTTTGAACAAGTTATTTATCACTTTTGCTTTTCTAATCATGATTAACTGGCCATTAATTGTGATTATCTAAAGGTGTTAAGTTTGCAATGAGAATTGGAATTTAACACTAGTTCAAAGAAGTGATAAACCTAGGGAGTACACTCACGAAAGTAGAGGTGCACCTATGTGGCTTTAGCGACTTGTTTCATGTAATTTCATAGAAGAAATGAGCTTGTAATTAATTCATAACCACGAGAGTAGGTATGATTTATCTACAAGTATAGTTGATTCACTACGAGAGTAGGTTTCACATGCATAAGGAAATTACGCCTTAACTAGCAAAGATAATAGTTTTCACTTAACCGGTAACTTCATTTGCAAGAGTAGTACGGAATTCCATATCTCTATGAGTTTTCTAGTGTTATTTTTCATTACTTTTATATTTATGGTAGTCTAGATAATAAAGGAGTTCGAAAAACACCGGTAATTGCAATTTCCCTTGTGGGATCGACCCTTAATACCCTATCCTCGCTCACGATTCGTATACTTGTGATAAATCGCGTGTGGGGTATTTAGGAATTTATAAATGTAAAACTTGATTATGGATGAGTTAAATTGTATATGTATATCCCGCGCACGTCAGTGGTTAAATGGTTAAGTAAGCAAACCAGTGTTGGTTCTAGTTCTATATCTAATGTAAGTGTTGCTTGTTGTAATATATGCGGAGGAGAGTATGATACTCACAATTACGTTGAAAGTGAGCTATGTGGTGGAGAGTATGATACTCACAATTACGTTGAAAGTGAGCAAGTATAGTTTGTAAATAACAACAATCGAAATAATCAAAACAACCCCTACTCTAGCACATATAATTCAATGTGGAGAAATCATCCAAATTTTGGATGGAAGAATCAAGGAATGCAACAAAGGCCAAATAATCCACCAGAATTTCACCCAAAGCAACCAAATGTGGAGAACAAGCCGACTTGGGAGTTGGCAATCAAAAGACTAGCCAATGTGTCCAATGATAATATTGATAAGTTGGATAGTGCTATCACCTAAAGATTCGAGAGAATTGAGGGAAGGATGGACCAACTTACAATCATGTATAGAAATGTAGAGGTCTAAATAGGTCAAATTACCATCTTTATTAACAATAGAAACTAAGGAGAGTTGCCGAGTAAAACAGAGGTTAATCCGAGGGAGCATGTTGAAGCTATTACTCTTCATAGTGGTAGACAATTAGAAGATCCTCTGGTAGTTGAAAAGGAGAGGAAAAGTGAAAGTGAGGAACAAGAAGATGAGAAGGTGGGCCGTGAGGCAAGTGTGGGAGAGAATAGTAGGGAAAAGCAAAGTGTAGATCAATCTTCATCTTCCTCTACCATCACTATTCCTCTGGTGGTTCCATTCCCTCAAAAGCTTAAGTCAAAAAAGGTTGATAAAGATTTTGAAAATTTTGTTAAAATTTTCAAGCAATTACATATTAATATTTCTTTTGCCGATATTATTTTGCAGATTCCTTCGTATGCAAAGTGTCTCAAGGAGATCATGATTCGTAAGAGCAAATTAGAAGATTATGAGACAATAGTGTTAACGGAGGAATATAGTGTCATAATTAAAAACAAACTACTATCAAAGTTGAAGGATCCAACGAGTTTTTCTATACTATGCACCTTTGGTAACATTGAATTTTCAAAAGCATTATGTGATCTTGGTACTAGTGTATCATTAATTCTTTTGACGGTCGCTAGACAATTAGGTTTGCATGAGTTTAAACACACTAATATTACTTTGCAATTAACTGATGGTCTATTAGATATCCACTAGGAGTGTTGAAGAATGTGTTAATTAAAGTACAAAAATTTATCATCCCCATGAATTTTGTAGCGTTAGATATGGAGGAAGACATGTCTATATCAATTATTTTTGGTAGACCTTTTTTTACAACTGCAGGTACTATTATAGATGTTAAAAATAGTAAGCTTAATTTCAAGTAGGTGAAAAAGAGATATTATTTAATTTGAATAATATGAAAAAAATACCTTTCTTTCACCGGTCATACTTATTCTATTGGCACAATAGACAAACTAACACAAGAGACAAGTCAAGTCAATCTTGGTTTAGATTCTCTTGAGTTTTGTTTGATGCATGTAGGATGGCAAGAGGGAGATAATAAGAAAATTGAAAAATTGGCCCAATATTTGGATGTTCAACCGCCTTATAGAAGAGGACACGTGTATAAAAGTTTTGGGCAAAGAAAAGGATTTGATGCTCAAATCCAGATACAAAACTTCTACACACCAAAATACTTCAAAGTGTTTACAATTCGAGTACAATCAACTCTAGTCAGGTACTAACGCGAGTACAACTTCAAAATTTCAAAACAACTAGACTACGCTAGTCTTTACAAATCTCGCGCCTCGTTCGTATCCCCTGTAAGGAAAACAAATGGCGTGGAATGAGCTAAAAGCCCAGTAAGGTTCCAAATAGCAAGTTGACCATTATTTAAAAGTGCAAGTATCACGTAACAAAATAGCGAGTATAAACAAGTGTATAAAAGTAGCATTAACACTTTAGGTAGCAAATCTCAAAATGAACGAGTGTAAAAGTCTTTGCTTTTAAAACGAAATAATAACACGATAAGTACTATTCATTCCAAAGTATAAGGATACGGATGGCTCTCAGGAGCCAAATTCCCATTGCATCACCAGAACTTGATCAAGTAATAGTTGACACTCCGTCAACTTTCAAATGAGGAAACTAGTCCAGTAGAACACCACTTAACTCCAACCTCCGTCCACCGATCAACCCCCTTACCGGGCCCGAACTCCACACTAAACACTGGTGGTAATACTCGAGTATACCGATTAGTCGAGGAGATAACACTCCACTCGACAACACTAGATACCCATGGTTCGTTATCTAATCGACCAGGCCCTTGTCGGCTCGACTCGATTAACTAGCCAGTGGGGTTTGGGTTCCCAAGAAGTCGATGAGATAACATCTCCAATCGATTGAACCAAGATAAAAGTACGGAGACGGGAATGAGAGGTACCTCCCACTCGGATCGAGTGTGGTACATACTGCCGTTCCGCACTTACAAGTCAAGCACAAGTATATCAAGTCGATTACAACAATAAACAAATACATATCACATTAGAGCAAGTGCGATAAAGTACACCCTTGCCCGACCATACCAATCACATTTCATTCGATCACATTGGTCAAGTATTGAAAACAAGTGTCAAGTTCAATCAGGTATTTGGAAGCACTTACTAACAGATGTAGTGCCTTTACGATTCACATTCAGGTATTACTCCGTGTTTGGAGTCCAAATCTGCGAGAAAACATTGCTTAAGATCTTTGAAAATTAACTAAGATTCGAAACTTAAACGTTTCATTTAACGAGAATCAAGTAATTGAAACTCATTTAGAGAATATTCGTAAAACTCTTGCTCGCTCTTCAAAATGTGAAACTTTGAAGCAAGTATACTTGGAAATACCATTTGAATCGAAGAAATGAGAAAAACGTATTTCTATTAGTCGTAAATTTCATTTTTTCCAAGGGTACAAGGTTCGGCCTAGTACTAACTTATATACCTCTATGAAAGAGAACTTGAATACCCTAAACGATTCAAGTAAGATTCGTTCCCGAATTCGTACTCAAGTCGCGAGTACCTCTACCTAACTCTCGAGTGTAAATTTGGGCAGCACGCCCTTTGTGTTTACCTATTTTCCAGCCATTTATGGCTTCAATCAATTCAGCCCCAAAACACATACAATTTATCTCATCACAATAGCCATTCGATAGGCTCAAAATCATCCACGTACAACACAAGTATAATAATCCAATCGGAAATCCAGTTTTGAAGGCAAAAGACTAAACAGTAGATAAAATAAGTAAAACGACTAAACGCCTCATGCAAAGGCGTGAGATGATACGAAACGACTTGAAGCGAAAACGGAAACGGAAACGAAATGGAGACGGAAAACACCTAGTGCGAGGTGCACTATGTGCAACGATCAGATTTGACACTTCCTATGGTTTTAATCATAACTCAATTTATGATTATTGGATTGGAGTGTACGAGGTGGAGTTTTCGAAACTAAGACAACGAACTACAACTTTCAAGAAGAGATCAAAGGCTAAATCCAATGTTTTCAGGGTCAAATTCGGCTGAGACAGTAGCTGAAGTGAACTGCCTCAAGAAGTTAATGGTTATGCTGGACAGTTTTGCCGGTTAAGAACTTTTTAACCGTTTCATGTGCAAAACTTGGTCAAACGACCTAAGAATTTACAAGTGGATAGACAAGACTGTGCTTGACAACTTTCATGAAGACACTTTTAGCTAACTCAACTCGGAAATGCCCCAGATTTAGCAAGAACAGTCCAGCAAATGATCTATCGCAGGCTGAAGAACAGGACATAACTCAACATTCAGAAATCCGATTCAAGCGATTCAAAATGCATTGGAAAGATAAGAGATAGAGCTACAACTTTTGTGAAGACCATTTCTGCCCATAGTTACGCCTTCCAGGTCAAAAACACGAAAAGAAAGTCCTAGAGTTTCCAGTTCGAAGCTCACTGTGAAATTCAACTACCAGTCCTGATTCATTCAATCATATCTCAGCACACACAACTCCGATTCCGGTGATTCCAAATCCATTTGAAAACTAAGATACAAGGCTACAATTCTTAAGAAGACATTGACAACCAATTCAGTAATATTCCCGGTCAAACTAACCAATTACAGAGGCTGATTATCGCTTCTGACAGAAACAGGGCAGCAGGGGTAAATTAGTCATTTCACAAGCTATCCTGCTCCGATTGAGCTGAAAATTTACAGGTAGATATTTAACTCAATTCTATACAACTTTTATGTTTGGAGCAAGAACTTATTGGGCCAAACAAATGGACAAATTCGCTGCTCAAATGACTCTTAAAACCTCTCTGAACAGAACGTTTTCACCCCCAGCAACCAACTTTGGAAAAATCAAAACAGGGATTGTGTCAGTCCAAAAATCACCAAATTTTGACACAATAAAGTAGACTTGAAGAGCTACGTATCTCTAGAAGGTCACTTTACACGATTCGGACCACAAACCAGTTAGATTTGAACTATACAATACAGCAACTACAAAACTAAGGCAGAACAGTCTCGAAATTTATCAAACTTTGCAAAATCACCATAAATCACAGAGACAGAACCAGGGTCTGAAATTTTCACAGTTTATAGTCCTATGAATCTAGTTTCAAACGCAATTGACGGCACTCAATTTCAATTTTGTCACACTAAGGTATGATCATTTTACTAAAACTGCCTAGAGGTGACTGTCACCCGAAGTTCAAGCTTTCTTAGACAATTTTTCAGCCAAATCAATGAACATACAACTATGATTCAACCATATAAACATACCAACTTCTATATACACAGTTGTCATGATACAAAACATGAAATCTTAGCAAAACTTCACTCCAAATTCAAAGTACAACTGATATATCCAGCTTTATGCAATCAGTCAGTCCACGCTCATTAACTTTCTTCACAAATCAAGTTTTATTTCTCCTGAAGGTAAACAATACAATATGTGCAGGTCCTAGAAAGAGAAATAGGAGATATATACGGTACATTTAAATAAATTGCAGCAAGATTTCTTGGGAGAAAGGAACCAAACTTGTAGCTTCACTCCAATGGTTTCATAGGAGTTATTCAACTTTGTTGCTGCAAATTTTCTCACACGTAAGCCACCAATTTGCTACCAAAATTAGAGACAACATGCTATATAGCATACTAAACAAGAAATACAACACTTATAGCATGAATTCCTTGGGGAAACTCCTCAAAAGGTCGAAATAAGAGGCTGTAAATTGAACTCATTTCCCCCTCGGTCAAATCTGGAAATTTTCAGCATATAAATCAACTTCTAATGAGAGTACTTTCCAACAAAATTTCCATTTCCGTGGCTGGAACTAATATGCGTGGCTTGAGAAAAATGGAAAGTTTGGCTAGCAAGTTTACCTTTGATCTTGCAAGAATGGAAGCTGTGATACCCCGACTTTTAGGATAATTTGTTTTTTAGTCAACGAGAATATTATGGTGTCTTTATTTTATTTTCGTTTTAAGACATTGTTTTGTTTTAAAGACTAGAAACCTTACTTTTTGCTTGTGACTAACAAGTTTTCCTTAAATCCCTCATATTTTACTTAAAACCCTAATTTTAATCTATAGAGTTGTAAAATCCCTTTTATTTTCTTAAAATTCCTTTTTATTTGGAATTTATTCCTTTAAGATAGCTTTACTACTCATTCACTCCCTCAGTAGCTACAATCAACCATAAAATCAAGGATTTTCTCTTTAGGTTCCTAGTGCGGGTAAATTAGGGTTTTTGCGTATTTTGGCCGTGTGACCACTTGATGAAGTGTGTGTACTAAATTTGGTGATTAAGAGTGAGTTTTATATAAGAAAAAGTGTGTGATTAGAAGTGATGATAATAAGTGAGTGAATTATAAGTTAAAACCCTAGTACGTGCGAAATAAGGAAAAACGGGTTGAACCGATGTTTACCGTTCGTTACCGATTAAGTGCACCACTTGAACATTACTTTATTACCTTAATATCCTTGTTATTAATTGACCAAAATCAGACCTAAATATCTTCTTAATGCAGCCGAAATTTTGGACCAAAAACAAGCAAGAAAAGAAAAAAATTGACTTCCAATCAAAAGGTGACACTTGTCCAATTTTGACCCAAATGAATTCCTATCATTTTAACCTTCTTGAAGCTTCATTTCAGCCACCATTTCTGCACATTCCAACCGTGAGATTGAGAGAGAAAAGAGGGAAGAAACCATTCAATTTCCATCTTGATTTTTAGCTTGATTTGAGTCAAAATTCCAAATCTAAACCGATTAAACTCCCCCTTTAGTTCTTAAGAAGCTTTGTGTGGTGAAACTTTGGAGGGAAATGTTGTGATCCTCTCTTGCAAGAAGCCTTGGTGAGGTATTATGGTTTCCTATCCTTTTCTTGTATTTAATCTTGTTAAAGTTTAGTTAGAAGCTCTTAATCTTGCCTTATGACGGTAAATTTGTTAGTTTGGAGTGAGATGTTGGAGTATGCAGCTAGGGTTTATATTTTCAGCTAGAGTATGGTCCTTTATCTAGTAATGGATGTTATAGAGTTAGTAATTGTTGGTTTTGATGATTGAATGCTTATTGGATATGAAATTCTAGAGGAAAAGGTCAAATCCCAGAATTGAAACTAACTTGCTTAGCTTCTGACCTGTTTAATTCGTCCATGCTAGATGCCTAATTAGGCTTAAGTCAAAACATGAAAGTTGTAGGAAACGGTGTTTTATAGCTTCCTGTAAATTTCAGCTCAATCGGAGCACTGTATCATGTGAAATGACCGAAATACCCTTGACTGCCATAGGTAGAGTTCTGTGGACGGCTTTGACATTTCATCATTCTGGCCTCATTTTTCCACCTTGATCGGTATGAAACTAGCATTTGGCCAAAATACAAAAGTTGTAGTACTATGTTTTATCTTTCCAACGCATCTAAAAACGTCTCAATCGGATTTTCGTAGCCTGACTTATTGTCATTTGAACACAGTTCTGTTAACCAGCCCAATGGTGAAATTCTGGTTCTGTAATTGGTAAATTTGACCTAGCTATACTATGAACGGGGCTGAGTTGTCTTCATCAAAGTTGTAGCCCTTTGGCTTAGCTTCGAAACGGTATAAATTTTACCCCAAACCAATAGGCGTAGCTTTAGTTGTGACCGAAACGCCAAGAGACGTCAAATCTGCCATTTAGCTATTTGCCTTTAAACTTGATTTCCGATTGCCTTGTTAAGATTTGTGTTGTAATTGGATTATTTTGAGCCCAGTTGAAGGGCTATTGTGGTACCCTTGCTTATATGTGACATTGGAGATAATTTGAGGAAAATAATGAAGCCATGAATGGCTGGAAAGTAGGTAAACACAAGGGGCATGCCGTCCAAATTTTCACTCGAGGTATAAACCAGCCTTTGGAGTTCTGGTTCGGTAATCTGCAAATTCGACCTAGATCTACAAAAAAAATGGGTTGAGTTGTCTTCATGAAAGTTGTAACCCTTTGTCTTAGCTTCGAGACGCTACCTAGTACACCTTGATCCGATAACCACAGCTCGGGTTATGGTCAAAACCGTGCAACCCGTTTTCATACCATTTTCATTTCCGCGCACGCGCACATGCATCTCGTGGCCGTTTTTGCCGTTTTGGCCGTTTTAGTCTTTATTGCCATTTGTGATGGTCGATTGACTAATAGTTGACTATAATCTTCTGTCACAGGCAGTGACGAACCGGACGGAGTCGGTGGACCCGTATAAAGTGCCTTGATTTGCGTGCTATCTAGTTTGAGTGAGTAATTGGGTTGTTTTATGTGATAAACTGTCAAAGTGCCTTGTATATGTTACATGGGTACTTAGGCGAGGGTGTACTTTATCTCACCCGACCTAAACCCAACCTTTTTGTTGATTTAATATGTGAGAATACATGCTTTGTATTGAGAATCACCCTTTTGCTGTGTGCTGTTGGGGTGAACATGACTTGAGTTGAACCCCTTGTGCTGTGTGCTGTTGGGGTGAGTACTTTGTTGCGTACTTTATTGAGAGATATCATCTAATGAGAGATTGGATATCTCAGGGCTTGGTTCCAGCCCGGTTCCAAGGGTAGACGAACTATTCGAGCCAGCCAGGGCTTGGTCGAAGTTAGTTCCATGCTAACCTTGGGATTTCGTTCTTTGTTAAAGCTTTGTTTAAAGCTCAGTGATTTTGTTTTGCTCGAGCTGCTGTGTGCTATTGACTGGCCAGCGGGGGTTGATAAGGTGAACGGGGAAGTAAGTGGAGTCTACGGACTATGAGTTTTTGGTTGACGGAGTGTCAACAGGTGGACAAGCCCGGGGAATTGAATTGGCTTTGAAGCCATCCGTATCCTACTATTGTGATGTTACATTTCTGTCTATTGATGTGAAAAATCTTGGTTTACATGTTTATTTGGATATGATTTACGTTTTTACCCCGATTATTCACTAAGCATATAGCTCACCCCATTCCATTTGTTTTCCTTAGCAGGGGCCGACGCGGGGAAAGCTTGGGAAGGTGTATAGACTTTTGGTTTAGAGAATAATTGATGTTTATTCTAGTACTTGTTATAAGTTGACTAGTAAGATGTATATATTTGTTGTGATTATAGTTAGTAGCTTCTCTAGGGTTTACTTTCTGGTACTAGTGGTATGTATGGCTTAATGTAGTAGTCTATGCAATTTTTTGAAGATGTAATAGTGTAAATAGAATTTTCTTTTGGCGTGAACTCTATTTCTCGTTTTAGAGTATCGAGTCCTGGCGCGAGCTAGGCAGGCGATCCGCTAAGCCCTTTGGTACGCCTCTGGGTATGGTGGGGTCGTCACAGGTGGTATCAGAGCAGCTTCGCGTGGTCTCTGCGCGGAGTGAACTTGGGCCAAGTGGTGATATGGTCCCAATCATGTGAATAAGAGTAAAGGACTAGGTGTTTTTCTTGAGGAAAAATTGAGACTTATGATAGTTTTAAGTGTAAAATCTATGCCATGCTACTTGAGGTGGATAGATGTGTACGTCAGGTAGGGAATCTTAAACCTTGTTGATTTACACTTGGGAGCGTACGGCCTGAGTTGTAAATTCTCTTAGTTTGGGATTCTTGTACTTGAGTACCAAATACTTTGCTGAGGGAATACTTGCGAATTCGGAAGGGGTATAGTTTTGTGTATTATGAGGTGACTAGAATTCATAAATGATTTTGAGATAAGTCCTGATGACAAAGTTCAGAGCACGGAGAATTCCTGTGTTGGACTTGATATTGACCCAATTGAGGAGATTGGAATGAGGAATGCTATCTTAGACTTGTCCAATAAAAGTTTAGCTAGGGTTTTACTAGATTGTGGTTAGATTTGGACTTTAATAGTTGTTGTGGATGTTTAACGTGTTAGCTTTGAAAATCTATTTTGTTTCCCCTATGAATGTGCAAATTATTATGTGTTCATTTGCTTTTATTATGGACTACTTTAAACTACATATGTAATTATTTTGTGATATATCAGATAAATATATTTTGGATTCTTAATTGACTACCTGTGTCTATATGCCCAACTGAACCCTATCCTCTGAGATATTTATAGATAATGGAAAAGAAAGATAAGAAATGATATTTCGGCATCTATGTAGATTTAGACAACCTTGGGATTAAGGAAGGGTCATTGGAAATCTGTGATTGACTAAATCAATAACCTAGGGCCGAGATAAGGGACTAAGTAGTGTAGACCTATGTCTTAGATTCGAAACGCCATAAAATTTATTTCAATTCGAGAGGTGTAGCTTTAGTTGTAATTGAAATGTCAAAAGGTGAGAGGAACTTGATGATTTTAGAATTTCCTTTGCTTGATATGATATTCGTGATTTAGGGAATTGAACTAGAGCTAGGAAACTATCTATGATGAATGAGGATCATGAGCTGTGGTTGGTAAGTGATTCCAAAACTGTTTCCAAAATTATTTTCAAACTATTTCCTGCACTGTTTTCTTGCATGCGTGCCATGCAATAATTTTGTTCAGGTGAGTGCTTGGAAGTCTTGTACTTAAAACCAACGTCTCCATTTTAATGGCACTTGATTTGAATATGGGAGCACCAATGGCTCTCTTGTACTACTTGACTGTTATTGGATTTTATTGGAGAGCTGGAAATCTAAGTACTACGATTTTCCTGACTCACAAGAGCAGTAAACTTACACTTGATTACTGATAAATGTAATAGTGTGAACTTCTTTGATTATTGATTTTTACTGGATATTTGTTAAGCTCTTAGCTTACCCCAAACTATTTATTCCCTTTCCACAAAGCTCGAGACAAAGGAAACACTTGGATTAACTTGTTAGTGTGACGGGATGGGAGATCTCGAGTATATTTTGAATTTCGATTACAGTGGTGATTCTTAGTGCCTGAGTGCCTTTCGAGAACCATCCTGACTTGATTAGGGCACGAATGAGAAGAAGCTCTTGTGAGATAGAAGAATTCCCTGTAGAATCATTTTATGAACAAAAGAGAGAATTTCGAGGACGAAATTCTTTTAAGGAGGGGAGATTGTGATACCCCGACTTTTAGGATAATTTGTTTTTTAGTCAACGAGAATATTATGGTGTCTTTATTTTATTTTCGTTTTAAGACATTGTTTTGTTTTAAAGACTAGAAACCTTACTTTTTGCTTGTGACTAACAAGTTTTCCTTAAATCCCTCATATTTTACTTAAAACCCTAATTTTAATCTATGGAGTTGTAAAATCCCTTTTATTTTCTTAAAATTCCTTTTTATTTGGAATTTATTCCTTTAAGATAGCTTTACTACTCATTCACTCCCTCAGTAGCTACAATCAACCATAAAATCAAGGATTTTCTCTTTAGGTTCCTAGTGCGGGTAAATTAGGGTTTTTTGCGTATTTTGGCCGTGTGACCACTTGATGAAGTGTGTGTACTAAATTTGGTGATTAAGAGTGAGTTTATATAAGAAAAAGTGTGTGATTAGAAGTGATGATAATAAGTGAGTGAATTATAAGTTAAAACCCTAGTACGTGCGAAATAAGGAAAAACGGGTTGAACCGATGTTTACCGTTCGTTACCGATTGAGTGCACCACTTGAACATTACTTTATTACCTTAATATCCTTGTTATTAATTGACCAAAATCAGACCTAAATATCTTCTTAATGCAGCCGAAATTTTGGACCAAAAACAAGCAAGAAAAGAAAAAATTGACTTCCAATCAAAAGGTGACACTTGTCCAATTTTGACCCAAATGAATTCCTATCATTTTAACCTTCTTGAAGCTTCATTTCAGCCACCATTTCTGCACATTCCAACCGTGAGATTGAGAGAGAAAAGAGGGAAGAAACCATTCAATTTCCATCTTGATTTTTAGCTTGATTTGAGTCAAAATTCCAAATCTAAACCGATTAAACTCCCCCTTTAGTTTCTTAAGAAGCTTTGTGTGGTGAAACTTTGGAGGGAAATGTTGTGATCCTCTCTTGCAAGAAGCCTTGGTGAGGTATTATGGTTTCCTATCCTTTTCTTGTATTTAATCTTGTTAAAGTTTAGTTAGAAGCTCTTAATCTTGCCTTATGACGGTAAATTTGTTAGTTTGGAGTGAGATGTTGGAGTATGCAGCTAGGGTTTATATTTTCAGCTAGAGTATGGTCCTTTATCTAGTAATGGATGTTATAGAGTTAGTAATTGTTGGTTTTGATGATTGAATGCTTATTGGATATGAAATTCTAGAGGAAAAGGTCAAATCCCAGAATTGAAACTAACTTGCTTAGCTTCTGACCTGTTTAATTCGTCCATGCTAGATGCCTAATTAGGCTTAAGTCAAAACATGAAAGTTGTAGGAAACGGTGTTTTATAGCTTCCTGTAAAATTTCAGCTCAATCGGAGCACTGTATCATGTGAAATGACCGAAATACCCTTGACTGCCATAGGTAGAGTTCTGTGGACGGCTTTGACATTTCATCATTCTGGCCTCATTTTTCCACCTTGATCGGTATGAAACTAGCATTTGGCCAAAATACAAAAGTTGTAGTACTATGTTTTATCTTTCCAACGCATCTAAAAACGTCTCAATCGGATTTTCGTAGCCTGACTTATTGTCATTTGAACACAGTTCTGTTAACCAGCCCAATGGTGAAATTCTGGTTCTGTAATTGGTAAATTTGACCTAGCTATACTATGAACGGGGCTGAGTTGTCTTCATCAAAGTTGTAGCCCTTTGGCTTAGCTTCGAAACGGTATAAATTTTACCCCAAACCAATAGGTGTAGCTTTAGTTGTGACTGGCCAGCGGGGGTTGATAAGGTGAACGGGGAAGTAAGTGGAGTCTACGGACTATGAGTTTTTGGTTGACGGAGTGTCAACAGGTGGACAAGCTCGGGGAATCGAATTGGCTTTGAAGCCATCCGTATCCTACTATTGTGTTGTTACATTTCTGTCTATTGATGTGAAAAATCTTGGTTTACATGTTTATTTGGATATGATTTACGTTTTTACCCCGATTATTCACTAAGCATATAGCTCACCCCATTCCATTTGTTTTCCTTAGCAGGGGCCGACGCGGGGAAAGCTTGGGAAGGTGTATAGACTTTTGGTTTAGAGAATAATTGATGTTTATTCTAGTACTTGTTATAAGTTGACTAGTAAGATGTATATATTTGTTGTGATTATAGTTAGTAGCTTCTCTAGGGTTTACTTTCTGGTACTAGTGGTATGTATGGCTTAATGTAGTAGTCTATGCAATTTTTGAAGATGGAATAGTGCAAATAGAATTTTCTTTTGGCGTGAACTCTATTTCTCGTTTTAGAGTATCGAGTCCTGGCGCGAGCTAGGCAGGCGATCCGCTAAACCCTTTGGTACGCCTCTGGGTATGGTGGGGTCGTCACAGAAGCTGCAATGAAACTTACAGCTTCAACTTCTTTCCCTACGATTTTTGAGCTGGAAATTTCTGCCTTTTCCCCAATTCTTGGCTAGGATGAGTTATAATTTTCCTGTTTCTTGATTGATGGTCAAGATTGAAGAGAAGAAGAGAGGACTGGTTGGAGTTTCTTTGGGTTTCTCTCAGCTCTTCTCTCTCGGCTGCAAGAAGGAGGTGAAAGGAGCTCTCCCTCTCATTTCCCTCAGCTTTTCTCTCTTGGTTGGTGTAAAAAAAAAAACAGAGGACCAGTCTTGTTTTTGTTTTCTTTCTCTCACTCGGTTTGAACTGAAGAAAAGAAACAAGAGGGAATAAATTTAGTCAACATTTGCATGCTACTTGGAATGGTCAAAAATGGAGGCAAGGAGCAAGATATTTTGTTGAGCAATATATCTTTCCCTCGGTTGGAAATGAAGACAAAACACACTAGTTTCTTTCAAAGCTCTCTACTTTCTTTGCTGGACAAATGAAAAAGACAGGTCTCTCAACTCTTCTCTCTCTCAGCCCCAACATGAAGTGAAGAAAGGGCAAAATGGCTATCGGTCAAGCTCAATAGAAACAAGAAAGAATGGAAGCTGTTTTGACTTGGTCAAATATATTGGTCAAAATTTGTGGCTAGTCATGCAATGAGCAAGCTGGAGTTTCTCTTGTCTCTTGGCCGGTGTTCATGTTTGAAAAATGTAAGAGAGGTTCTCTATTTTTGCTTCTTCTTGTTTCTCGGTTTTAGGCAGCAGGGGAAGTGAATGGAACGCAGTTTGTTTTCCTTTCTTGTTTCCTGTCGGTCAACTAGGAATGAAGGCATTATCTTTCATTCTTCCATTAGTTCCTCCACTATATATTAGTAATGCTTGAATAGGTGTGAAGGCAAGTATCTTCCACGTTTTCTTTTCTTTCTCTTTTTTTTCCTTCTTTTTTTTTCTAATACCACAACATATTCTAATACTAACGTTTTATGGTGTAAATGATATAATCCTCCTAAAATATATATCGACTCACTTATTTATTAAAGGAACAATTTAGACCTATAAATCATTCAATAACAAAAAGAAACTAACGTGGGACATGCACTAAATTTTTAAATAACACATGAAAATTTTCTTTCGTTCATCTAAGAGATTCTCACACATTTAGCTTTAAGAAAAACTTATTAGACATGTACTTATTGAGCTATATAGTATATATTACGTGTCTTGTAATATTTGCAAATGACATAAATTACAATATGTATGCCATATATGTATTTAATTCATAAAATACTTCTACGCTATTCTAGGATATTTTCTAAATTCTCAATTTTATAGGGATTCAATTAAACATTTAATTTAACCGTTTATTCGTTATATATAATATTTCTAATATTAAAATAAATAAAATGAAATAAATTCAGGGCATACACATAATTTTCTCGGGTTCTCACAGACCCTCCTCTAATTCTTACCCATTGTGAGATGCAGGATATTTATGTTGTAGAGTACGATGCAAATATGTATGAGAGAACTTAGAGTGCGAATGGACTACAACAAATGCTTGACTCGTCCAAAGAGAGTAAATTTTGAGTGGTTAGGGTTGCGGGTGAGAATTGAAATTTATGGAGTAGTTGGCAGTTAGAGGAAATTATGAGGGGTAATGAACGGGTAAAAGGAATGTAATGGTTTTGGACAAAATAATTTCTCGAAACTTGTTCAGATGAGAGATGAATTTTGAATTTGAAATTGGGAGAAGATAAAGAGTTGTGTCTGAGACAACGACAGGAAAAATAAACTGACTGAAGGAAGGGACTATCTTATAAAACGCAATTTTTGGAGTGTCGGGACGGTCGAACAAAGTGACGCGTCAGACACAAACGTCCGAAACAGAATTTTCTGGAAAAGTGATCAAGAACACTGTAGGAAGTCCGTTCTAAGGCATCGGACGTCCGATAAAGAGTGATCAGAGAATTTTTAGAATATTTTTTCTGAAACGCCCAATTTTGTTGTCAAAAACACAAATTGATCAAGTGGTAAGGATTTTGTGAGAATATCAGCAATTTGATCTTTTGAACAGATATATTGAACATGAATTTCACTCTTTTGGACAAGATCGTGAATGAAATGATACTTTATGTCTATATGCTTTGTCCTAGAATGTTGAATGAAATTTTTTGTCAAATTTATGGCACTAGTGTTACCACAATACATAGGCACACAATCATATATTAATCCAAAATCATTCAAGGTGTTTTTCATCCACAATAATTGAGCATAACAAACTCCAGCGGTAATATATTCCGTTTCAGTTGTAAACAAGGAAATAGCATTTTATTTCTTACTAGATCAAGACACTAAGCAATTACCAAGAAATTGACATGTTCCAGTTGTACTTTTTCTATCTATCCTACAACCGTCAAAATCAGCATCTGAAAAATCATATAAAGGGAACTCATAACATTTAGGATACCAAAGACCGTAATTCAAGATTCCTTTTAGATATCTAAGAATTCTTTTCACTGCATTTAAATGAGATTCCTTTGGACAAAATTGAAAACGAGCACACAAGCAAATAGCAAATACAATATCAGGTCTACTTGCAATTAAGTAAAGCAAACTATCAATCATATTTCTATATTTCTTTTCATCAACTTTTATACTTTCTTCATCCTTGTCAAATTTGGTAGATGTACACATAGGTGTTCCAACTTGTTTTGAATTTTTCATTCCAAATCTTTTGAGCAGTTTCTTGGTGTATTTAGTTTGATTAATGAATGTTCCTTCTTGGGTTTGAATCACTTGGAGCCCAAGGAAGAAATTTAATTCTCCTATCATACTCATTTCAAACTCTTTTACATAATTGTGAAAAAATTCTTACACAAGCCCTCATTAGTAGCACCAAATATAATATCATTCACATAGATTTGCACAATTAAAAGATCACTTGAACTTTGTTTAGTGAAAAGAGTGGTATCTACAATGCCTCTTTTAAAACCATTTTCAATCAAAAAAACCACTTAAACGTTCATACAATACTTTTGAAACTTGTTTTAATCCATACAAAACTTTTGAAAGTTTGAACACATAATTTGGATAAATCTCATTTTCAAAATCGGGGAGGTTGGTCAACATATTGTGAGAACCCGAAAATTTTCATATTTTTCAAGTATTATTTTATTTCCTTGTCTATATTTTTATACTGTCCTTGAAAGTATTAAATTTTCTATACATTTTATAAGTAAATATAGCTTTTAACTCATTTTCCTGGTTTAAGTTAGAGTACGTTAAATTGAAGTACATTATTGGATGTGGGACCCGCTAGTGCAATAAAATTTTGCCGATTAGGCGATGAGATATTAAGTGTTATTATTTTCCAAGGTGCTAGGAGATGATTAAAGGTTAGTTAGATAGATGAATCATTAGGAGAAAGAAGATAAGCTTTAACCATTCAAAGTGCCAAGTGTCGTGATTTGTTTGGAGGATAGACTTGACCAAGTCTTTCTACCTTTACTAAAACCAAATTTTGACCCAAAATTTCATCATTTTCTTACCTTCTTGGCTTGCCCTTTTGAGGAGAAAAACAAGAGAAACTTCTTCAATTTCTAGCTTCCAATCTTGCTCAAATATTGAGTTTTAGCCAACCAAATTGAAAACTACACCATACAAGTGATCACTAAGGAGGATTAAAGGTTTTGGTGGAGTTGTTTTGGAGGAGGAAAGACTAAGTTACCATTTTCTTTGAGGTTTTTAAGGTAAAGTGCTAAGAACATCTCTCTTTGCTTCCAATAGTTGTAATTTAGTGGCTTGTGGTTGTCATTTTAGTAGTTTTGTGCAATATTTCTTGGTTAGAAGTGATGATGTGTAGATTTCAGTTTCTTAGAGAATTTTCTGCCCTTTTCTGACCAGTGTTATTCGGCCATGATGGAGGCCGAATTGGGCTTAGCTCAAAACATGAAAGTTGTAGAGAAGTGAGTGTAGATTATGCCTGTAAATGTTCAACTCAATCGGAGTAGGATAGCTTGTGAAATGACTAATTTACCCCTGCTACCCTGTTTCTGTCCGAAATGATAATCAGCCTCTGTAATTGGCTCGTTTGGCTGGGAAGCTGAATGAATTAGCTTTTGATGCCTTCTTAAGCATTGTAGCCTTGTATCGTATATTTCAAATGGCTTTGGAATCACCGGAATCGGAGTTGGGTGTGCTGAGATATGATTGAATAAATCAGGACTGCTAGTTGAATTTCACAGTGAGTTTCGAACTGGAATATCTGGGGCTGTTTGGGTAAATTTGACTAGGTTAGGTTGAGAACTGGGTTGAGGTGTCTTCATAAGAATTTTAGAGCTATGTCTTAGATTCGAAACGGTTTTAAAGTTTACCCCAATCCGATTGGTGTAGCTTCGGTTGTGACCAATAAGCTAAAAGATGTCAAACATGCCATTTTGTTCCGTGTCTTTAAACCTTAATTCCGGTCACTTTTCTAGCTTGGCTTTGTAATTGAATGAATTTTAGCCTATTGAACGGCTATTTGTAATGAGATTATTTGTGTGTGTTTCGGGGGTTGATTAAGGAAAACAATAAAGCCAAAAATGGCTGGAAAATTGGTAAATACAAAGGGCGTGCTGCCCAAATTTGCACTCGAAAGTTAGGTAGATGTACTCGCCACACGAGTAAGGGTTTGAGGATGAAACTAAACTTGAATCATCTGAGGTATTCGAGTCTTCTTTAACAGAGGCTTATAAGTTGAAATTCGGCCGAAATTTGTACCCTTGGAAATGAAAGTTAACGACTAAATAGAAATTCATTTCTTATCACTTCGACTCATATGGCAATTTCCAAAGTTGTAAGGGCGAGCATAAGTTTTATGACTATTTTACTCATGTCTTTTGGTCTAAATGTACTCTTTTCATTTCCAAAATCATACTTAATTTTTTGATTCACTTAATCTTGGTTTTCACTTAATCTTTGATTCACTTAATTTAGATTTTTTTTATTCACTTAATCTTGGGTTGGTTTGAACCGTAATATTGTCTTATGGTTATCTTAGGGTTTCTTTCGGTGATTAAGGGTGTTAGTCCGGAGGGAACCTGGGACGTTATTTTGCTTATAGTAGGTGAGTGTTTCTATATACGATTTGTTTCTAATGACTATGTGAATTATTGTGACTATTGGATTGTTGCTTTAATAAGTAACTTGATGTACGTTATGTTTCCATTAACTGTGTGGCTAGTTGTGATTGTTTATTAAATGTTAAATGTTTTTAAATGATTGCTAAAAATGATTTGTGCTAGGCGAGTGTGTACTTTATCGCACTGACCTAAAATGAACGTGAAATTTTCAATGAATTGAATGATTAACTGCTACTTGTGCATGAAATGTAAGCCTTTTGGCTGAACTGGGCCCTTACCCTTCGTTACCGTCGGTCAACTCATGCCAGAGCGGACTCGGTCGGGCGACTAGTGACCCTGGGCTAATGTTTGGTATACTCGAGTATGACCACGTTGTCTGGTGGAGACTGGCCAGTGATCTGGCCAGAAGGGGGAAATGAAATGAATGAATGAATGACAAGAACAATGAAGGAGTTTTCACTTACAAACAATGTTTTTAATGATTGGAGGAATAAGGAAAATGATGGGCGAATGAATGAAGAGTGGCTCCTCGTGAGCATGTATCCTTTTAATGAATGTGTTACCATTGCTTTATATTGTAAATGTTTTCTGGCATCACTTGTTATTACATGATTATGTCTTGCTTAATTGTTTGGTTCTGTATAATAGAATCTCGCTGGCTTTTAGCTCATTCCACGCCATTTGTTTTCCTTACAGGGGTTGCGAGCAAGGACGAGAGACCTGTATAGAATAGTCTAGTCCTTTTGAATTATTTTGCGTTTGTTCTCGCTCTAGTGCTTGGTTAGGGTTGGATTGTATTGAGAATTTAAAGCTGTTGGGTAGTTGGGAACTCAGAACTTTTGTTATTATTTGGGATTGTATATCTGGTTGAGATTGGTATGAATGTAAATATATATTTCACGGCTGGGAATTGTTTTCGCTTATCCTTGAAGTTATATTTGTTTTATTGATGAGAGTGAACGAGTCCTGGCGAGAATTGGGCAGGCGACCCGCCGAACCTTGGGGTTCGCCTTAGGGGAATGTGGGGCCGTCATAGGTGGTATCAGAGCCATTTCGCGTGGTCTCTGCGCGGAGTGAGCTTGGGCCAAGTGGTGTTATGGTCCTGATTCCGTGAATAAGTGCGAGGCACTAAGGGCTCTTTTGAGCATAAGTTATGAATCATGAATTGTTATAGGTCTTAAATTTTATCATGGTATTTGAGGACAATAGATATGTACATCAGGTAGGAATCTCGATCGTAAATATTTACTCTTTGGGACGGCCACTCAAGTGAGTGAAGTTATCTCGGATTCTTGTGCCCGAGTACGAGGGAGTTGAGGGTAGTACAAGTAAGGACCTGCGATCTTATTGCGGAAGGCAAGCGAATGGGCTATGTTTGGGTAGGATGTAAGTGGCAAGGGGTTAACAGATGTTCTAGTTCGGGATAGTAAGAGAAGTGAGAGATCGGACGGGGAATGTTTTAACCGAGTGTGGAACGGCGTGTCGTGTTTTCTTCTTGTTTTGCCCCTGCATTGCTACTGTGTGTATTTGGCTTGTGGCTTTTCAATATTCACCTTTGGTTTGATATGTTTCCTTGCGGTTGGTGGCTTTTCAATTTAGCTTTGATTTTGTCTAACTTGATATGTTTTCTTGTATATTTGGTGTGTTATATCTTGCCATTTTAGTCAATTTACTTTGTTTGTATACTAAATCACCTTTTGAAAAAAAAAGAGAAAAGGGTATGGAGGGGAGACGTAGTCGCGGACGTGGAGCTAGTCGTGGCCGTGGGGCTAGGCAAGCTCAAGAACCAAGAAAAGAAAGAGAACCAACAGTTGAGCCAGATCGCGGACCGAGGGTTGAGGCAGGAGACCAAGTAGTGACGGCGATCCAACAGATGACAAATATCTTGGCACGATTGGTAGATCAACAAGGTCAAATGCCAGTGAATCAAACCCAGAATCCTGAGATAGGAGAGGATAGGGATCTGGAGCGGTTTCAAAAGTTTGTTCCTCCTAAATTTCTTGGAGGGCCTGATCCAGATGTAGCTGAACAGTGGTTAGAGGCAATGATTAACATCTTCGCAGCCTTGAACTACACGGAGTAAACAGGTGAACTTTGCTGTATTCCAATTCGAAGGACCGGCCCGAGCATGGTAGAATGTTATTAGGGCAAAGTGGGAGAGAGAACAGACTGCATGGACATGGGCGAATTTTATAAGGGAATTTAACGAGAAGTACCTCCCACCTCTGGTCCAAGAAAGGAGAGAGGATGAGTTTATTGGATTGCGTTAGGAAATCCAGAGTGTGGCCGAATATGAGACCAAATTTACTAAACTGTCTAAGTTCGCTTCCGAATTAGTGGTTACAGAGCGAAGGAGAGTAAGAAGGTTCATACAAGGCTTGAATTTGGAAATCAAGAAACTTTAGCGGCGGTTCAAATTAACACTTTTACGGAAGCTCTCGAGAAAGCACAGAGAATTGAGGATGCGAAAGCACAAGTAAAAGCTTTTCAAACGCGGAAAAGAGGTACATCTAGTAGCATACCTGAGAAATCTAGAGAAAAGATAATGCCCTCCAAAGTGAAAAAATTGAACCATTTCCCTCAACCACCCTGGATGTTAGGAGCACTGGATGAAGGATCTACAAAAGAAAGTCAAATAGGACAAGAGGAGCTTTCTCGAGGAAGCCAAACCGTAGCTTCTCGCTTGGCTTGTGGATATTGTGGGAAGGCAAATCACACTGAAAGTGATTGCTGGAGAAAAGGGCGGAAGTGTTTGATTTGTGGGAGTAGCAATCATCAACTTTGTAATTGCCCGAAGAAAAGCCACAGAGACTAGTACTCAACAAGTGGGTGGAGCCAAACCGAAACAACTAATGAAAAAGGAACCGAACAAAATTACCAGCACAGGTATATGCCGTAGACCAACAACAAGCTCCGAAGTCATATGAGGAAACAGAAGGTAAAATTTCGAAGACGAAATTTCTTAAGGGGAGAGAGTGTGAGAACCCGAAAATTTTCACATTTTTCAAGTATTATTTTATTTCCTTGCCTATATTTTTATACTGTCCTTGAAAGTATTAAATTTTCTATACATTTTATAAGTAAGTATAGCTTTTAACTCATTTTCTGGTTTAAGTTAGAGTACGTTAAATTGAAGTACATTATTGGATGTGGGACCCGCTAGTGCGATAAAATTTTGCCGATTAGGTGATGAGATATTAAGTGTTATTTTTTCTAAGGTGCTAGGAGATGATTAAAGGTTAGTTAGATAGATGAATCATTAGGAGAAGAAGATAAGTTTTAACCATTCAAAGTGCCAAGTGTCGTGATTTGTTTGAAGGGTGGACTTGACCAAGTCTTTCTACCTTTACTAAAACCAAATTTTGACCCAAAATTTCATCATTTTCTTACCTTCTTGGCTGGCCCTTTTGAGGAGAAAAACAAGAGAAACTTCTTCAATTTCTAGCTCCCAATCTTGCTCAAATCTTGAGTTTTAGCCAACCAAATTGAAAACTACACCATACAAGTGATCACTAAGGAGGATTAAAGGTTTTGGTGGAGTTGTTTTGGAGGAGGAAAGACTAAGCTACCATTTTCTTTGAGGTTTTAAGGTAAAGTGCTAAGAACATCTTCTTTGCTTCCAATAATTGTAATTTAGTGGCTTGTGGTTGTCATTTTAGTAGTTTTGTGCAATATTTCTTGGTTAGAAGTGATGATGTGTAGATTTCAGTTTCTTAGAGAATTTTCTGCCCTGTTTCTGACCAGTGTTATTCGGCCATGATGGAGGCCGAATTGGGCTTAGCTCAAAACATGAAAGTTGTAGAGAATTGAGTGTAGATTATGCCTGTAAATGTTCAACTCAATCGGAGCAGGATAGCTGTGAAATGACTAATTTACCCCTGCTACCCTGTTTCTGTCCGAAATGATAATCAGCCTCTGTAATTGGCTCGTTTGGCTGGGACGATGAATGAATTAGCTTTTGATGCCTTCTTAAGAATTGTAGCCTTGTATCTATATTTCAAATGGCTTTGGAATCACCTGAATCGGAGTTGTGTGCGCTGAGATATGATTGAATAAATCAGGACTGCTAGTTGAATTTCACAGTGAGTTTCGAACTGGAAAATCTGGGGCTGTTTGGGTAAATTTGACTAGGTTAGGTTGAGAACTGGGTTGAGGTGTCTTCATAAGAATTTAGAGCTATGTCTTAGATTCGAAACGTATAAAGTTTACCCCAATCCGATTGGTGTAGCTTCGGTTGTGACCAATACGCTAAAAGATGTCAAACCTGCCATTTTGTTCCTTGTCTTAAACCTTAATTCCGGTCACTTTTCTAGCTTGGCTTTGTAATTGAATGAATTTTAGCCTATTGAACGGCTATTGTAATGAGATTATTTGTGTGTGTTTCGGGGGCTGATTGAGGAAAATAATAAGCCATAAATGGCTGGAAAATAGGTAAATACAAAGGCGTGCTGCCCCAAATTTGCCACCTCGAAGGTTAGGTAGATGTACTCGCCACACGAGTAAGGGTTTGAGGATGAAACTAACTTGAATCATCTGAGGTATTCGAGTCTTTCTTTAACAGAGGCTTATAAGTTGAAATTCGGCCGAAAATTTGTACCCTTAGAAATGAAAGTAACGACTAATAGAAATTCGTTTTCTTTATCACTTTGACTCATATGGCAATTTCAAAGTTGTAAGGGCGAGCATAAGTTTTATGACTATTTTACTCATGTCTTTTGGTCTAAATGTACTCTTTTCATTTCCAAAATCATACTTAATTTTTGATTCACTTAATCTTGGTTTTCACTTAATCTTTGATTCACTTAATTTCAGATTTTTTTTATTTCACTTAATCTTGGGTGGTTGAACCGTAATATTGTCTTATGGTTATTCTTAGGGTTTCTTGGTGATTAAGGGTGTTGTCCGGAAGGAACCTGGGACGTTATTTTGCTTATATAGGTGAGTGTTCTATATACGATTTGTTTCTAATGACTATGTGAATTATTGTGACTATTTGGATTGTTACTTTAATAAGTAATTGATGTACGTTATGTTTCCATTGACTGTGTGGCTAGTTGTGATTGTTTGATTAAATGTTAAATGTTTTCAATGATGCTAAAAATGATTTGTGCTAGGCGAGTGTGTACTTTATCGCACTCGACCTAAATGAACGTGAAATTTTCAATGATTGAATGATTAACTGCTACTTGTGCATGAATGTAAGCCTTTTGGCTGAACTGGGCCCTTGCCCTTCGTTACCCGATCACTCGTGCCAGAAGCGGACTCGGTCGGGTGAACTAGTGACCCTGGGCTAATGTTTGGTATACTCGAGTATGACCACGTTGTCTGGTGAGAGACTGGCCAGTGATCTGGCCAGAAGGGGGAAATGAAATGAATGAACGAAATGACAAGAACAATGAAGGAGTTTTACTTACAAACAATGTTTTTAATGATTGTAGGAATAAGAGAAATGATGGGCGAATGAATGAATGAGTAGCTCCTTGTGAGCATGTATCCTTTTAATGAATGTAGTTACCATTGCTTTATATTGTAAATGTTTTTTGGATTACTTGTTATTACATGATTATGTCCTTGCTTAATTGTTTGGTTCTATATATAGAACCTCGCTGGGCTTTTAGTTCATTCCACGCCATTTGTTTTCTTTACAGGGGTTGCGAGCAAGGGCTAGAGACCTGTATAGAATAGTCTAGTCCTTTTGAATTATTTTGCATTTGTTCTCGCTCTAGTGCTTGGTTAGGGTTTAGATTGTATTGAGAATTTTAAGCTGTTGGTATTTGGGAACTCAGAACTTTTGTTATATTTGGGATTGTATATCTGGTTGATATTGGTATGAATGTAAATATATATTTCAAGGTTGGGAATTGTTTTCGCTTATCCTTGAAGTTATATTTTGTTTTATTTGATGAGAGTGAACGAGTCCTGGCGAGAGTTGGGCAGGCGACCCGCCAAAACCCTAGGGTTTCGCCTTAGGGGGTAGGTGGGGCCGTCACAACATATACTTCTTGATCAATAAAGCCATTTAAGAAAAGCACTTTTTAACATCCATTTGAAATAGTTTGAAATTATTGAAAACATGCAAAGCCAAAAACATTGAATTGATTCTAGTCGGGTTACGGGTGCAAATGTTTGATCAAATCTATTTCTTCTCTTGCAGCATGCCCCTTCGCTACACGTCTAGCCTTATTCCTTACTATTTCACCTTTGTCATTCATTTTGTTTCTAAATACCCATTTTGTGCTAATGATAGGATGATCTTGAGTCTTTTAACTAATGTCCAAACCTTATTCCTTTCAATTGATTTAGTTCCTCTTCCATAGTTAAAATTCAGTTTTCATCTTTCAAGGCATCAATAACATTTTTTGGGTTCAAAATGTGAGACTAATGCAAAATTATCCATCAAATTTTTTAGAGCAGGAGCGAGTTCTGACCTTCTCGGATAGATCACCAATGATGAGTTCTTTAGGATGGTTTTGAAAAAAATTTTTAAACTCTTGGAAGATCGTTAGGTGTACCAACATCCCTGTCATTATCTTCCAGTGCTGGACTAACTTGAGAACCATCTTCCTTTGAATTATTTTCTGGTGAAGCACTGTCTTGATCATTAATTGTGAGCTTCTTTAGTTCTTCTTGAACACCTGCCATCATCATTTTTACCGCAACTTTTGGGAAATATCACTATTAGATTCATGAAAAGTGACATATATACCTTCCTCTATAACGAGAGTTCTTCGATTATAGACTCTAAAATCTCTTTTATTTTCACAATAACTCAAGAAGATTCCTTCATCGGATTTTTTATCAAATTTTCCAAGATGTTCCTTGATGTTTAAAATGAAAACATTTGCAAACTAAAAATTTTAAAGTATCCAACAATAGGCTTTTTATCAAACATTAACTCATAAGAGGTTTTGTTTAAAATTGATTTCAAGAGAACTCTATTCATAGTATAGCAAGTTGTATTTATGGTTTCAACCCCAAAAATATTTTGACAAGTTGCATTCACTTAACATGGTTCTTGCTGCCTCTTGAAGAGTTCTATTCTTTCTTTCAACAACTCCATTTTGTTTGAGGAGTTTCTTGCAATTGCAAATTCATGCATAATTTCATTGTTATCACAAAATTCTGGAAAGCCACAAAAATGAAATTCTTAGCCATTGTCACTTCTGATCTTGATGATTTTCAACCCAATCAAATTTTGAACTTTTGTAAATAATGAAACAAAGTTTTTGAAGGCATCATCTTTGTGTGCAAGAAATATCACCCAAGTGTATCTAGAATAATCATCAACAACAACAAAATAATATTTTTTGCCACCTAAGCTAGCAGTTTGCGTAGGATCAAATAAATCAAAATGTAAAAGTTCCAAAGGTTTTGTGGTAGAAACACATTTTTTGGGTTTAAAAAGAAATTTTGACTTGTTTTTCAAATTGACAAGCATCACAGATTTTGTCCTTTTCAAAACTTAATTTTTCGTAAACCTCTAACAAGTTCCTTTTTAGAAATCTCTTTTAGCAATCCATGTTGAAATGGCAAAGATTTCTATGCCATAATCGAGAGTCTTCATTTGCTACTTTAAGACATTTAAAGGTGAAAGAATCAACATTTTCAAAAACAACTACATAAATGTCATTTATTCTTTTTCCTTTGAAAATAATGTTGAATTTTGAGTTAAGAACAAGACATTCATATTTTTTAAATAGTACAAACAGATTTTTGTCACACAATTGACTAACACTCAACAAATTATAACTCAGATTATCAACTAGAAGAACATTGTGAACCAAAAGTTTGACCATTCTTACCAACATCTCCAACTCCAACTGTTTTTGGCTTTGTTATCATCTCCAAATGTTACTTTTTCACTTGATTTTGACTTAAGTTTGATGAATTGTGATTGATCACCAGTCATATGCCTTGAGCATCCACTATCTATGAACCATTTTGATTCTTTAATGACATTCACCAAACTCACCTACACAAGAGTTCACAAGATGATATTTGGTATCCATTTATTTTTTGGGTTCTTGAGAGTTAATATTATGTCTAACTATCCACATACATTTCATGTCATTTCTCATATTCTTTCTTAAATAATAATTATTTTTCATGTGACCAACTTGGCAACAAAAACTATACATAGTCAGTGAATTGCCTACAAGACAGGTTTAATAAATCTGACTTACCTTCTTTATAGATGTTAAATTCATTTGCATTAGAGTTCAACCTTTTCTTATGAATGTTAAAGTGAGATTTTGATTCATTTTTTTGAGGGCAGTCTTGTTTCTTTTTGTTTAAGCAATTCATCTAGACCATCTATTCTTCTTTTCAAGTCACCTTATTCCTTTTTGAACAACTCACACAGTTTTCTTTTTCTATCAACCTCAAAAAGTAGAACATTCTCATCCTTTTTCAAGCAGTCATTTTCAGTTTTTCAGCATTTTGTTTTGTCGAAAAAGATTTACATTGTCTTGAATCAAAAAACTAATTTTCTGTTTTAGTTCCTTGTTTCTAGCATATGATTCTTTCAAACTATTATGCAATCTCTCAATGAAAGACTCAACATCATTTTCAGATTCATCATCACTAACAGGTTGAGAGTTGCAAGTAGTTATCTCATCATCACCAATAGCCATGAAGGCTATTTGGGCAGATTCCTCTTCTTCTTCGACTTCACCTTCTGAGTTGCAATTATTCCATATAATTTGAAAGTTGTTGAATTTTGGTTTTCATTCAACCTTTCCTTCCTTCTTTTTTTTATTGGACACTCATTCACGTAGTTTCCAGGTTGGCCGCATTCAAAACATTTATCAGTTTGCTTTTTATTTAACTCTTGCTTCCCTTTGTTTTTTGCATTGCTGAACTAATTTGGGAATGAGTTGCTGTTTTCTCTTTTTCTGAACCTTCATTTGTTAAGGATTCTCTTGAAAATTTTTTGTGATGAGAGCTAGATTACTGTCATCAACTTCCGCATCTTCTCCATCCAGGGAGGTAGAATCATCTTTATCTTGAGATGCCTTTAGAGCAATACTCCTTCTTACTTTTGCATCCTCTTCCTCTTGCACTTTGGACTTCAGATTCAACTCATAAGAGTTTAGAGAATTAATAAGAGATTCAATAGGTAAGGAATTTTAGATCTCTAGTTTCTTCAATAGTAGTCACTTTGCTCTCCCAATTTTTGGATAAAGCATTCAGAATTTTTTTATTTTCTCACCTAGAGAGTATTCCTTTTCCAGCACCTCTAAGTCCTTAATGAAGTCATTGAATCTACAATACATCTTATCAATGTTTTCATGAAATTCCATCTTGAATGATTCATACTTGGTAACCAGAATAGATTTCTTTTGTTCTCTCACATTCTCACTCCCTTCACGGATTTCTCTAAATTTGTCCCAAATTTCTTTAGTGGACTTACACGCTTTGACCCTAATGGATTCATTTGAATTTAAGGCACTATACAACACATTCATAACTTTAGCATTCAATGTAAGGTGAGTTCTGTCTTCACCAGTCAACTCATTTTATAGTTTTTTGTCTCGGATTCTGTGAGTGATTTCATCTATTATAGAGATATCATATGGACCTTTCATTGACAATGAAACCATAGTTTCGATATCAATAAGATTGCAAGAAATGATCATTCTTTCCTTCCAACTCACATAATTGGATCCATTTAAACATAGGGGTCTAGTGACGGATTGTCCTTCAAAAAATATGGCATTATTGGTTGTCATTTTTACTCCCAAACCGATTGAGTTTAATCTCTAGAAGGCCAAATTCTGATACCAATTGTAACGATCGAAACAACCTAAGAGGTGGGATGAATTAGGTTATTTTAAAAACTAATCAAGTTGTAAGACTCTTTTTTCTCAATTTGAAACTTACCCTCTTTTCTAGATGACCACACAATGTAGCAATTAATGAGAGATCAAGATTGCTTGTGAGTAGAGAGAAAGACAGTTTGTATTTTACAATATAGTAAGTAGTAGAGAAAGGATAGCAAACCAGAATCACTTCCAAACTCCTCTTGAACTTGGATACGTTTTATAGAACAAGTTTCTTCAAGTTGATCAATTATAACCAATCTTGTGTACAAAAGAAAGATCACTTCCTCCTTACCTCAAGCCACACTTGGTCAAACTAGAAAGTTTTACTATCACTCGGATAACTCTCACAAAACTATACTATTGAAGTAATTTTCTCACACAAGAAAAACTTCTATGAAATTTACATAACCTAAAAGTACAAATCTTCCTTGAAGAGTATTTTCTCACTAAAATCACTCTTGATATGATGTAATCTCAATGTGCAAAGTTGTTCTGAAGTGGTTGACTTTGTTCTATTTATATGAGACCAAAAAGTTTTTCACATTAATGCTTCCAACGGATAGAAGGCAGCTGAATAATCAACTAGCCGTTGGTAGTGTCGGACGTCCGGTGGACCTATTTCTTATGTCCGAACGCAAGTAGTGAGTTCAAGAAAATTTCTTGAATTATTTCGGACGTCCGGTACCTTTAGTGTATGCGTCCGACAGTAGGGAGTGAAACTGAGAATTTTTCTTCAATTCATTTTCGGATGTCCGGTGCCTCTAAAGTTTTTGCATCCGAAGTGTCGCAATATTTGTCGGACGTCCGGTGCTCTGATGATGTGCGTCCGATCAAAATCAGTGAGTTTAGAAGGAATAACTTAATATCTTCGGACGTCCGAGAGAGGAGTTCTTCATACTTCCGAAGTTGCGCAATGATTGTCAAACTTCCGATCCAGTCTTTTTTTGCGTCCGACCAGTCCGCTTCAGTATTCTTTGTACTTAGTTTTTGAACCTGTTTTGCTCCATTTCTTAAAAGGCCTATTAAGAAAATATTAGTAACATCCATTTGTTTTGTAATCATCAAAGCTACGGACTGAGATAAACAGCTCAATCCAACATACAATCATTTAAATTCAAGTATCTTCAAAGATTAGTGGGTTGTTAGTAATTTTACCTCATTTTTCCATCAAAACCTAAGAGAAAAGCCACCAAGAAACTCAAGAAAGTTCTTCCTCCAAGACTCCTCTCCAAACTTGATTCAAGAGTTTATAGAGTAAACATGTTTCCTCTCTTGTTTGAGCAAGAAATCATGGCTGGAAAAATGAAGCTTTTCCTCCCTCTTCTGTGACGCCCCCACTTTTTCTTAGGGCAAAACCAAGAGTATCAGCGAAACGCCTACCTAACTCTCGCTAAGACTTGATACGAATCCAATTCAAACTTAAGGATAAACAACCAATAATAAAGTTGAAATAAAGAAAAGTCGCCTCCTTAATTAAACATTCAAATCTTACATCATAAGTTACTAAAAGTACATCAACTTTCTCTAAAATACAACCACTATAAGTCGACCAATCGATTACATTCAAAATTCTACTCAAACGGTAAATCAAATCGGCTTCCTCAAAATCTTTCCATTCCGAACTCCTGTTAAGGAAAACAAACTAATAGAGTGAGTTAACACTCAATGAGGGCAAGAAAACATGCAAACACATAGTTCAAAAAACAATAATACTTGTACAAGAATTAAAGTTATAAAGTTCAAGTAATTCACAATTAACAATAGAACACACTCAATAAAGATACGGGAGTTCTAAGGAACTAGATTCCACTTACTTTGTCGAGATTCGATCCAATACCTCCACGTGATGATATTCCGTCAATCCGGTAGGTATTTAGTCTGTAGAACTCTACTTACTTCACAATCCCGTTCACTGTTACACCCCCGCTCCGGGCCCGCACTTCAACTTTAAAAGACGATACTATTCGAGTGTGCCAAACGAGATCTCTCAAATAGATCAAATTTATGATTTTCTCATGGCACACCAAACTTCTTAACCAAACCCATACCGGCTCGAGTCGCAAGGTCGGCCGATAAGTTTGGGTGTCCCCGCTATTATGAGTATAAGTCGATGAGATTCATTCCAATCGATATCGATTCGAACACAATTATAATTTACAATTGCAGCAATTCATTTAATTCACTTAACAATTCACTTCACACAATTCAATTACAATTCACTTAAAGAGAATGAGTGCGATAAAGTACACACTCGAGTCGACAATTCTAAATCACTTAATCAACAAGAAGCAATTCAAGTAATTGGCAACGATTCATGCACTTGACACTCACCAATTCAAAACAAATGAGTAAGTGCAAATAAGGTCATTAGTTGTCCGCTCCGAGATTCTCTTCAAGTTCCTCTTGGGCGTCTGAAGAAATAACGATCAACAATCACTCACATATATTCATGACCACTTATTAATCAAGGGAAAATGTACGCTTGCTTAAAAATTAAGACAATGTCTTAAAAGAGAACGTTAATCCTTCAAAAATTGAGATTCAAAAGTGAAGATTTAAAATCACAAGAGAGACTTGCATCCTCCATGAAATCGAGTTTAAAACGGTCTATCAATATTGAAAGAAAGTGACAAGTTCTTAAAACTCATTTTCTAAGAAATCAAGAATTTTTAACTTTACGCGATAAACTTGAAAAAATCAGATCTTGAGTTTGGTATGTCCAAAAATGAAAAATTTATACCGTTGAAAACTAGATTAAAAGTACTAAAACTTTCCAGAAGACACTTTTACAATATTTCAATCAGAAAGCATTCAAATTTCAGCTCAAAGTTGTAGATTCAAGAAGACAGGACAGAACCAATCTTTGTTTTTTCAGCAATGTTTGGAAATTTGGAAAATTTCATAGAAATGAATCAGCCCTCTGAAATTTATAACACAATAAGAGTTCCAAACCAAGTTTAAAACACAATAAGCAGAACTAAATTCGGAGTTTTGACCATAAGATATAATAGTTTGAAGTTGGTTGATTTTTCGCGACCTGATCAGTGGATTTCCAGTTTGAAGAGCAATCTTGGGGCATTATTTGGATGTTGAAATTATGCCAAATTTGGCATACTTAAACTTCCATGTATGGCTACCTCGCTATCAAAATTTAGGCAAAAACTCACACGGAAAGGCAGTTAACGAAACGACAAAAGTTTGTGAAATTTCTCAAAGCTAATCTACCAACCCTATCTCTCTTTCTTTTTCAAAAGTTTTGTCCAACGAAATCAGCCCTAATTTGCTCCATTTTTGAAACCAAGATTCTAGAACATTTAATGAGCAATTTATGGGTAAATGACACTAAAATTTTCAAAATATAACATCCAAAACAGACTTGACCACTCGGTCAGTAGAGAAGGGAAAATTTTTTCAGTTTCCAGCTTTGTTGCAGTTTCGAAATCAAACCATATCTAACTCTATACAAATCCAAATTAAGAATGGCTTATTGCGTTAGAAACTAGGTTCAAACTAGGTATCATTTTAAAATCGTTTCACAATTGGAGCAAAATCGAGCCACAAGATGCAGCTTCCCATTTTCATTTGGACAAACAAGCAAGCAGGACAGTCCACTTTGCCGACTCACCACGGTTTGCTCAAAATGAACTAGCAGGGGATTCTTATACTGTTTAAAAGCTCTGAATGTCTAGTTTTGAATGCCTCAAATGATACTCAATTTCGATGTTTGCAGAAAGAGTTATGTTCAGACAAAGAACCACTGTTCGGTTATCCTGCTAGCGAATTTCTAGATTTAAAACTTTACCAAAACTCAAGTTTTATGCAGCCATTCGACATGATTTTTGAAAGACACTTTCTACATACATATTACAACATATATCCATCAATTTAACAGCCAACCAAGTTTCAAAATTTTGAATTAAAAGCAGAACAACATGAACAAAATTTCGGCCAGCTTTCTTCTCACAAGTTTTTCCAACTTTCTCTCCACTTTCTAACCATAATCATCTCATCCATCACATAAACAACAATAATCAAGTAATATAGCCTCAAGTCAGCTACTTAAAGGCCTCCTTAAGACATCTAGCTTAGGATTTAAAACGAGATAAATGTTTTCTCAAGTCCGCTAGGCGAGAATCTTGCTTAGGGTTTCAAATCCATGAAAACTAACCATCAATCTTTGTATAAATTGAAAGGTTAAGGAGGTGAAGTGATTACCCTTTAAACCCTAGATGAAGACCAGATTTTTCACCAAAATATCACCAAGAAACTCCACAAGATGGCTTCTTTCTCCAAGTTAGAGTGAAATCCAAGTGGTTTGTGAGTTGGATGATGAAAGCAAGCAAACTTGGAGTCAAAGAATGGAGCTTTCTCTTCCCCCTTTCTTTCCCTAGGTTGGCTGAAAATGAGAGACGGTGAGGGAGTGTTGGTGGTTTGAATTGTGAAATTTGGAGAGAAAAAATGAAGAAAAGTAGCCATTAAGTTTTGTGTAAAAGTCAAATTTTAATAGTAGCAAAAAAAAGTGTTGTGCACTACCACTTTCTCTCTTAGTTGTTACACCTATGCACTAATTCTCCAAGATAATTCTTCTAACATAGTAATTATTCATACTTACTAGTATAGTATTAAATTCTCAAATTTCCAATTAGTCGCGCGGCATGACGATCGAAAAACTTTTGACGTGCGCATGGTAAAAGGTTAATTTCACTCATTCGTGTCTAATCGCTCAATTAACTTTTCTTAGTCTATTATTAATCATTCTTAATTCTCCAACATTATTGCACTCTTGGACCGAATATCGTCTCAAAAAATGTGTATTCGCTATTCCCTTACTAGACGAGTCGCAGAAAAATTAATTTGCTAACGGGACGTTTTAAAAATATAAATGAGACATTGTTCCATGAAAATGGATTTAAAATGGTTGAAATGAATTATTCGAAGAAAATGGGTGAATATATACTTAAATAAATCAGTAAAATAGAATTAAAAGTAAGTAAAATTCGGGTCTTCACATCCTTCCCTCTTTAAAAAAGAATTTCGTTCTCGAAATTCACACCTAAGATAACATCATACCCCTTAATAGCTAGGCTTATCAAATCGATCAACAACTTACACTTTTTCAAATCATATCTCACAATTTCTATTCACCCAATTAGCAATCAAATTTTGATCTCCAATAGGTGTTTTAATTTCTAAATCATAGGGTAATTTAATCGTTCTCATGTCTACCCCTCTCATAAATCTAGGATTTTCAAAAGAGTGTGTCGTATCATGGTCATTTAGAACTTTAGCTAAGTAAATTCCACCAATGTCAAGTACTTCAACTTTCTCCAAATTCAAGATACATGATCTCAACATGTCCTCAAGGTATGAATTGTCCTCTCTGACTGTCCATCAGTTTGTGGATGGTAGGTAGTGCTAAAACTCAATTTAGTTCCTATCATTTCTTGCATCTTTTGCCAGAATCGAGAAATAAACCGAAGATCTCGATCAGATATAATACTTATTGGTATCTCATGTAACCTTATAATCGCATCCAGATATAACTTAACTAACTTCTGCAGTGGGTATTTTATATTAATCGGCAGAAATTGAGCAGATTTGATCAATCTATCTACTATCATCCAAACGGCGTGTGACCTCTTTCAACAAGTGTAATTCTTTGATCATCAATCCTGCTACTTGCACTTGATGAAATAAAGCATCGACTACCATATTAGTTTTCCCTAAGTTATAATTAATCGTGCAATCATAATTCTCTAAACTCCACCCATCTACGTTATCTCAAATTTATCTCTTTTAGGAAAAATAAGTACTTAAAACTCTTGTGGTCAGTAAAACCTCAAAAGTCACATCATATAGGCAATGTCTCCACTTCTTCAATGCAAATATCACAGCCGCTAACTCCAAATTATGAGTTGGATAATTTCTCTCGTGAGGTTTCAACTTTCTAGAGGCATATGCAACACCTTATCATGTTGTATCAATACACATTCTAAACCATTCTTTGAATCATCTGTATAACCCATAAAACTGTCTCCTCTCCTCCACTCGGTAAGACTAACAAAGGTGCCTTGGTTAAACACTTTCTCACTCTTGAAATCCTTTCTCACATTTAGAATCCCAAATAAACTTATCATGCTTCCTAATCAACTCAGTTAAGGGTCTTGCAGTTTTAGAAAAGTTCTTGATAAACTGACGATAATATCCGGCTAACCCTAAGAAACTCCGAATTTCAGTAGATTTTTCTAGTTGTTTCCTCTTAAAACAGCTTCCACCTTAACTGAGTCCATAGTATTTCCTTCCTTAGATATTATATAATTTAGAAATGCTACTTCTTCGAACCAAACTCACATTTGTTGAACTTAACGAAAGTTGGTGCTCTCTCGGGGTTTGTAAAACTATTCTCAGGTGCCGTTCATGATCTTATTATAAGTCTAAAGGTGTGGGACAATAAATTAAATATACATATAAGCCGTAAAATCAAATAAAACAAAGGAAAATTTTATAAGTCATAAAAGATTATAATAGTTATACCAAATGAGGATAATTCATCAAATCATTTCAAAAGAAAGGGGATACAAACAAAATCATAGAAAAACGTGCTAAGTTGCAAATGTACAAATCAAAAGAACTTTATCCCCTACACAAAATATTACAACCTCTAAAAGTGCCAGTCTAGATTAGGATAAAACTACAACCCCTATCGCTTGAGTGGAGTCAGATCCATCCCTACTCGCAGAGCTTTTACTATTTGAATCCCTCTTACAGTCATTAGTATTAATCACTTCTTCTGGCACCCGACTGCTTTGAAGCAGATCTTGTAGGCTGTTGGGTATTTCATTTTTTTGGAGGTATTAGGGCAACTTGAAATCTGATGTTCGGCACTACCGCAATTCAGACATTTTTCATGCTTTCTCCAGCACACGGCCTCAGTAGGGTTAAACTTGCTAAAATATCCACAAGTCACACGAGAAATCACGGCCTGACAAACTTGAGAATTTTCTTTGTATTTCTTCTCCAGTTCCACGTTCTTGTGTAGTAATTCAATTTTCTCTGCATATTCTTGTTTCCATCGTCCTTCCCAATAGTCAACCAATTTCTTTTGAAATTCTACCTCCTTTCGAAAAAATGTCCATTTTCTTATGTATTTCTTCCAAATTTGTCATCTCAACTGGTTGGTTTAAGTCAAAAACTAACCTGCCAGGCAAATCAAGGGATCAAAATGAGTAACTATTCACAATAGAAATTCTGGCCATTTTTACTCTTTCATTCTTTTGCTTATAGGTTATCTCGAAATATAAATCTTAACTATTCTTTGTTTAATATTGACGAACTCTTGAGTCTCCACAAGATTACTATCATCACTTATAAATATAATAAGATACGGAGATCTTCTTTCTTAATATAAAAATTTCACACCCTAACCCACTCTCCAATACTCATCTACAAAGTTGTTCGAGAAGAAACCCTAACCTCTCTTGGTTCCTAGATTGGTTGATTGGTTTAGCGTTTTGGTGCTCAGTTAACCGTGCTAAGGTACCAATCGTACGGTTAATAGTAGTAGCTACTTGGTTATCCCCTTCACTCCTAGGGTTTTTGTTTGGTCAAATTGCCGTTCCCTAATCATTCTCTTGAGTTTGGGGTTGCCTAACCCTCGCCCTCGGACCCTTTCACTTTTTCGGCCGCCCATAAATTTAACATTTATAAACGCATGACGTAAAATAAGTACACATAAGCGAAGTTTAAAATGACACTTTGATCATGCAAAACAAAATAATAAGGGAGACACCGAAATAATTATAAATGTGTACAACCCATAGCATAGATTTGAAGTCATAGAGCAATAAAGTCAAGCACCACATAAGTAACGTTCAATTGCTTTAAAAGGTAGTAAGTATAGTTAAGCAAAATACAAAATGCAATGGTTTTTGAACAAGCACCACCCCGACTATCCTTGACAAAAACTATTAAAATAGTCTAAATCACTAGTTGAGTGATTGGCGGAGTCAGAAGTCTTTGCTATTTCAGTAGGGTCATTTTCATCTTCAGCACTAGGATTTTCTACCTCATGTCCCTCGTCGAGTATCTTGCCATTCACCACTTGTTCGATCAAGGTAACACATTCAGCCATCATCCCCTCAGTCCGGTCTTCTAATTTCATGTACTACCATAGCAAGTTGTTGCTTAATCTGTGACGATTGGAAAATTCGCTCATATTTTTTTAAAATTTCCTCTTATTTTGATTAAATTACTTTATAATATCTTTACTACTTATTTACTCCCTCAATAGTTATGATAAATCATAGAATCAAGGGTTGTACCTTTAGTTTTATAGTTAGCGTAAATCAGGGTTTTCGCGTATTTTGGCCGTGTGATCACTTGGTGAGGTGTGTGTACTAAATTTGGTGGTTAAAAATGAGTTTTAGATAAGAAAAAGTGTGTAATTATAAGTGATAATAATAAGTTAGTGAAGCATAAGTAAAAACACAAGTACGTGCGAGTTAAGGAAAATAGGCTTGAACCGACGTGCACCGTTTGCTATCGAGTGAGTGCACCACTTAAACACTACTTTATTACTTTAATTACTTTGTTTTTATTTCACCTAATCCTGCCTAAATTACCCCTTAATCCAGCCATCTTTTTTGACTAAGGAAAAGGAAAGAAAAGAAAAAAATGAGATGGAATCTTATGGTGACACTTGGCAGAAATCAAAATCAACTTTGACTAAACCAATTTTCCTTCTTTTACCTTTCTCTTGGCTTCCATTCTGCTCCATTTTCTTCTTGTGGCCGAGTTTCAAGAGAGAAAAACAAACAAGAGAGAAACTAGCAACTTCCACCTTCAATCAAGCTTGTTTGAGCGGAATCGACGAAACTAAACCGATTAACCTTTCCTTGTGGTGCTTGAAAGACTTGGGGTGTTGAAAATTTGAGGATAAAGTGGTTTGTTTCTCACTTACAAGGGGCTTTGGGAAGGTATCATGATTGAATTTGCTTTACTCTTGTTAATTTTGCTAAAGTTAGGGATAGAAGTTCTTAATCTTGGATTTTGATGGTTAATGATTCAGTTTTGGATGATATAATGGAAGGGTTAGCTAGGATTTACATTTTCAGTCTTGATTATGGTTGTCTACCTAGTAATTAATGGTATTGAGTTAGTAATTAATGGTTTTGATGATATAGGACTTGATAGTATTGAGTTAGAATATAAATTATTAGAGTAGAAGTGAATTTCCAACTTTGATGATGAATCTGCCCTGTTTCTGACCTACATATTCGTCCATGATAGAGGCCGAATCAGGTCTTTCTCAAAACATTAAAGTTGTAGGGAATGGATTTAAAAATTTACTTGTAAAATTTCAGCTCAATCGGAGCATTGTAAAGTGTAAAATGACTAAAATACCCCTAACGGCCAAAAGCCCTATTTCACAGGCAGCTTTCTGATTTCTCTGACATTCCACATTTTGACCTTGAAAATGCATGAACTGGGTGTTGATGTTTTCATAAGAAATGTAGCTATCTGTCTTAACTTCGAAACGCCATAAAATGTAACCCAATCCGATAAGCATGGCTTCAACTGTGACCAAAACGCCGGAAGATGTCAAACCTGTTACTTAGTTATTCTTCTTTAATACTAGTTCCAGCTTTGATTTTGATAGTTGCCTTGCCAGAATTTCCTTGTATTGGGATGACATTGAGCCTATTGAAGGGCTATTGTGTTAACATTATTTATGTGTGAATTTGGGCTGAGTTGAGAAAAATAATGAAGGCATGAATGACTGAAAAATAGCTAAATACAAAGGACATGTTGCCTAAATTTTCACTCGAGAGTTAGGCGTGTGTACTCACAACTTGAGCGAAGATTTGAGATCGAATTGAACTTGAATGTCTATGGTATTCGAGTTTTTTTTCGTAAAGGTATATAAGCTGAAATTTGGTTGAAACTCGTACCCTTGAAAAAAATGAAAGTAGTGACCACTCGGAATATGTTTTTCTCGTCTTTTAGACTCAAATGCGAATTTCAAAGTTTTAGTTGCTTCTTTAGCAACACCAAAAGAGCGAGTATAAATTTTCTAGAGTTTGATAAATAACATGAATATTACCCAAATGAGTTTCAGTTACTTGATTTTCTTTAAGCGAAACTCTTAAGTTTCGAACCCTAGTTGATTTCAAACTCTTAAATGATATTGTATCGCAAATTTGGACTCTAACCTGGGAGTTACACCTGAACGTGATTTTTGACAAGCACTAAATCTTTGGTGAGTGCTTCCAAGTACATGATTGAATATGATACTTGATTTAAATACTTGATATTTGATTGATTTGGTCGGGCAAAGGTGTACTTTATCGCACTTGCCCTAATGTGATATGTACTTGTTTATTATTGCAATTGACTTGATATACTTGTGCTTGACTTGTAAGTGCTGAGCGGCAGCATGTACCACACTTAATCCGAGTGAGAGGTGCCTCTCATTCCCATCTTTGTACTTTTATCTTGATTCCGTCGATTGGAGATGTTATCTCATCAACTTCGTGGGGACCCAAACCCCACTGGCTAGTTAATCGAGTCGAGCCGGCAAGGGATTGGTCGATTAGATAACGAACCATGGGTATCTAGTGTTGTCGAGTGGAGTGTTATCTCCTCGACTAATCGATATGCTCGAGTATTACCACCAGTGTTTAGCTGGTGTTCGGACCCGATAAGGGGGTTGAATGGTGGATGGATTGGTGTTAAGCGAAGTACTACTGGATTGGTTACTTTACTTGAAAGTTGACGGAGTGTCAACTAATACTTGATCAAACTCTGGTGAAGCAATGAGAATTTGGCTCCTAAGAGCCATCTGTATCCTTATACTTTGATTGTTATTCGTAGTGTTATTGTTTCTTTTAAAAAATGAATTTTACGCTCGCTCATTTTGAGATTTGCTATTTGAAGTGTTATTGCTCACTTTTATGAACTTGTTATGCTCGCTATTTTGCTACGTTGATACTTGTACTTTTAAATAATGGTCAACTTGCTATTTGGAATCTCACTGGATTTTTAACTCATTTCACGCCATTTGTTTTTCTTACAGGGGTACGAGCGAGACATGAGATTGGTATAGGCTAGCATAGTCTAATTTTAGAAATTTTGCGATTGTATTGGTACTAGTCGCTCAATTAGGGTTGAATGTATTGAGAACTTATATCTTTGATATATTTGGGATTGTATGGATGTTTGAGATAGAAATGAATGTATTTGTATGTTCCAATCTTGGGAACTATTATTTCTTTTATTCTTGAAATTGCACCCTATTTTATTTGACATGAGTCCTGACGAGAGTTAGGCAGACAGTCCGCTAAACCCTAGGGTACATCCTAGGGAGAGGTCGGGTCGTCACATAACCTCCTGAAACTACTCATAAGGAGTCTCAGTCTTTTTCCGCCCCTCAAGTACCTCCGTCTCCAATTCATGAATTCTAGTAGTTTGGGCATCCACAGTTGCCCTCAATTCTCGATTATCCTCTCGAACTACCCTAATTTCCTCGGATAACCGCCTCCGGTCGTCGATTACCGCTAACACCACATTATTGAGCTACGAATAAGTCCTCTAGCAGTCACATGGAATTCTAGTTCGGTGAGTTGGGTTATATCTCCAACGAGCTCCCCTAAACCCTTCTCGATAATGGACCATCGGAAGGTATCTCCGAGACGGTTCAATACCACAATTACCTTCCATAACTTACAATTAAAATTAAAAGTTTAGATGGATCCAACTATACTAAATAAACTAGATTTGATCATTTCGTACTATCCCACATATCTCTCACACGATCAAGATTCCTAATTATCCACTAATTTAAACCTAGGCTCTAATTTTCATCCTTACAAGCGGTCGCTTAACTTTCAAACCAGTCCCATAGTCCGGCATCCTAAACTTTTAACCTAAATATACTACAGAGATCTGAAACCTAAACTCTGATACCAACTGTGACGCCCCCACTTTTCCCTAGGGCGAACCCAAGGGTATCAGCGGAACGCCTGCCTAACTCTCGTCAGGACTCGATATGAATCCAATTCAAATTTAAGAATAAACAACCAATAATAAAAGTCGAAATAAAGAAAAGTCACTTCCTTAATTAAACATTCAAATCTTACATCATAAGTTATCAAAAGGACATCAACTTTCCCCAAAATACAACCACCATAAGTCGACTAATCGATTATATTCAAAATTCTACTCAAATGGTAATCAAGGCTTCCCCAAAATCTTTCCATTTCGAACTCCTGTTAAGGAAAACAAATTAATGGGGTGAGCTAATACTCAGTGAGGCCAAGAAAAACATGCAAACACATAGTTCAAGTAACAATAATACTTGTACAAGAATTAAAGTTATAAAGTTCAAGTAATTCACAATTAACAATAAAACACACTCAATAAGGATACGGGAGTTCTCAGGGGCTAGATTTCACTTGATTTGTCGAGACTCGATCTAATACCTCCACGTGATGACATTCCGTCAACCAGGTAGGTATTTAGTCCGTAGAACTCTACTTACTTCACAATCCCGTTCACCGTTACACCACCTACTCCGGGTCCGCACATTAGCTTTAAAAAGCAATACTATTCGAGTATGTCAAACGAGATCTCTCAAATAGATCAAGCTTATGATTTTCTCATGACTCACCAAACTTCTCGACCAAACCCATGCCGACTCGAGTCGCAAGGTCGGCCGATGAGTTTGGGCGTCCCCCACAATTATGAGTATAAGTCGATGAGATTCACTCCAATCGACATCGATTCGAACACAATTATAATTTACAATTGTAGCAATTCACTTAATTTACTTAGCAATTCACTTCATAAAAT
Source organism: Coffea humblotiana (assembly GCA_023065735.1). Taxonomy (NCBI): domain Eukaryota; kingdom Viridiplantae; phylum Streptophyta; class Magnoliopsida; order Gentianales; family Rubiaceae; genus Coffea; species Coffea humblotiana. The sequence goes on from JACYVW010000164.1 coordinate 70,862, forward strand.
TCAATTATAATTCACTTAAAAGAGAACGAGTGCGATAAAGTATACACTCGACTCGACATCTAAATCACTTAATCAACAAGAAACAATTCAAGTAATTGGTAACGATTCATGCACTTGACACTCACCAATTCAAAATAAATGAGTAAGTGCAAATAAGGTCTTTAGTTGCCCGCTCCAAGATTCTCTTCAAGATCCTCTTGAGCGCCTAAAGAAATAACGATCAACATTCACGACCACTTATTAATCAAGGGGAAATGTACACTTGCTTAAAAATTAAGACAATGTCTTAAAAGAGAACGTTAATCCTTCAAAAATTGAGATTCAAAAGTGAGGATTTGAAGTCACAAGAGAGACTTACATCCTCCATGAAATCGAGTTTAAAACGGTCTATCAATATCGAAAGAAAGTGACAAGTTCTTAAAACTCATTTCCTAAGAAATCAAGAATTTTCAACTTTACGCGATAAACTTGAAAAAATCAGATTTTGAGTTTGGTATGTCCAAAAATGGAAACTTTATACCGTTGGAAACTAGATTAAAATTACTAAAACTTCCCAGAAGACACTTTTCCAAGATTTCAACAAGAAAGCATTCAAATTTCAGCTCAAAGTTGTAGATTCAAGAAGACAGGACAGAACCAATCTTGGTTTTTCAGCAATGTTTAGAAATTTGAAAAAATTCACAGAAAGTGAATCAGCCTCTAAAATTTATAACACAATAAGAGTTCCAAACCAAGTTTCAAACATAACAAGCAGAACTAAATTCGGAGTTTTGATCAATAGGATATAACAGTTTGAAATTGGTTGATTTTCGCGACCTGATCAGTGGATTTCCAGTTTTGAAGAGCAATCTTTGGGGCATTATTTGGGTATTGAAATTATGCCAAATTTGGTATACTTAAACTTGCATATATGGACTACCTCTCTATCAAAATTTAGGTAAAAACTCATATGAGAAGACAGTTAACGAAACGACCAAAGTTTGTGAAAATTTCTCAAAGCTAATCTGCCAACCCTATTTCTCTTTCTTACTCAAAAGTTTTGTCCAACGAAATCAGCCCCAATTTGCTCCATTTTTGAAACCAAGATTCCAGAAACATTTAATGAGCAATTGATGGATAAATGACACTACAATTTTTGAAATATAACAACCCAAAACAGACTTGGCCACTCTGTCAACAGGGAAGGGAAAATTTTCCAGTTTCCAGCTTTGTTACAGTTTCGAAATCAAACCATATCTAACTCTATACAAATCCAAATTAAGAACGGCATATTGCGTTAGAAACTAGGTTCAAAATGCTACAAATCATCAGAAGGCATCGTTTTGAAAATCTTTTCACAATTGGAACAAAATCAAATCACAAGATGCAGCTTCCTAGTTTCATTCGGACAAACAGGCAAAGCAGGACAATCCACTTTGCCGACTCTCCATGGTTTGCTCAAAATGAACTAGCAGGAGATTCTTATACTGTTTGAAAGCTCTAAATGTCTAGTTTTGAATGCCGCAAACGGTCCCAAACGGCACTCACCACTGTCCAGTTACCCTGCTAGCGAATTTCCAGATTTCAAACTTTACCAAAACTCAAGTTTTATGCAGCCATCATGATTTTTGAAAGACACTTTCTACATACATATTACAACATATATCCATCAATTTAATAGCCAACCAAGTATCAAAATTTTGAATTAAAAGCAGAACAACATGAACAGAATTTCGGCCAGCTTTCTTCTCACAAGTGTTTCCAACTTTCTCTCCACTTTCTAACCATAATCATCTCATCCATCACATAAACAACAATAATCAAGTAATATAGCCTCAAGTCAGCTACCTAAAGGCCTCCTCAAGACATCTAGCTTAGGATTTAGAACAAGATAAATGTTTCCTCAAGTCCACTAGCCGAGAATCTTGTTTAGGGTTTCAAACCCATGAAAACTAATCATCAATCTTTGTATAAATTGAAAGGTTAAAGGAGGTGAAGTGGTTACCCTTTAAACCCTAGATGAAGATCAGATTTTTCACCAAAATATCACCAAGAAACTCCACAAGATGGCTTCTTTCTCCAAGTTAGAGTGAAATTCAAGTGGTTTGTGAGTTGGATGATGAAAGCAAGCAAACTTGGAGCCAAAGAATGGAGCTTTCTCTTCCCCCTTTCTTTCCCTAGGTTGGCCGAAAATGAGAGACGGTGAGGGAGTGTTGGTGGTTTGAATTGTAAAACTTGGAGAGAAAAAATAAAGAAAAGTAGCCATTAAGTTTTGTGTAAAAGTCAAATTTTAATAGTAGCAAAAAAAGTGTTGTGCACTACCACTTTCTCTTTTGTTTGTTACATTTATACACTAATTCTCCAAAGTAATTCCTCTAACATAGTAATTATTGATACTTACTAGTATAGTATTAAATTCTCGAATCTCCAATTAGTCGCGCGGCACGACTATCGAAAAACTTTCGACGCGCGCGTGGTAAAATGTTAATTTCACTCACTCGCATCTAATTCCTCAATTAACTTTTCTTAGTCTATTATTAATCATTCTTAATTCTCCAAGATTATTGCGCTCTTTGACCGAATATCGCCTCGAAAAATGTGTATTCGCTATTTCCTACTAGACGAGTCGCAGAAAAATTAAATTTGCTAATGGGACGTTTTAAAAATATAAATGGAACATTGTTCCATAAAGATGGATTTAAAATGATTGAAATAAATTATTCAGAGAAAACAAGTGAATAAATAATTAAATAAATCAGTAAAATAGAATTTAAAGTAAGTAAAATTCGAGTCCTCATATCTTCTCTCTCTAAATTTCGTCCATGATGCTTATAAGAAGAAAAAATGATGAAAAGAAAAGGTTTGGTCAAGATAAGAAGAAGAAAGCGTGGTTTTGGTCAAAGGTCCAACTTCCAACGGTTTCGCGACAAATGGTATCTTAGGGTTTATGCTCATCTCATTGTCTTTCAAAACTAATCTATATAATTAACCTCTAATTATCCCTTAGTACCTTATAAAATAACATCCCTTTATACAAACTTCACCTAATCATCAAAATTTTACCGCACTTACCGTATTAGCGGGTCCCACATGCATAATGCACTTCAAACTTAACGTGTACTAAATCGTACCAAGAAAATGATTTACAAAACTTGACTTATTTATAAAAATATTGAGAAAATTAAGGTAATAATTTAAAGTAAAGAAAATGCATTCAAAGAAATAAATAAATACAACCTAATTTTTCGGGGATGTCACAATCTTTCCCCCTTGAGAGAATGTCGTTCTCGACATTCCAACTTGTACTAATCAGGTCAAGATAGTTCTCGAAAGTCAATTAAGCACTAAGAGTCACTCTAATCCCACTTGTCTGATTTTCATCCTTACAAGCAGTCACTTAACTTTCAAACCAGTCCCACAATCCAACATCCTAAAATTTTAGTCTAAGATACACTACAGAGATCTGAAATCTAAACTCTGATACTATCTGTGACGACCCCACCTCCTCCTAAGGTGAACCAAAGGGTTCAGCGGACCGCCTACCCGACTCTTGTCGGGGTTCACTCACTTATCACTTCAGAGCAAGCAAAGATGTGCCAATCAAATTTAATATATATACAATCATTAACACAGATATACAATCCTCAAGATTAAGTACAAAAGTTCAAGATCCAACCAACTACTAATACTATCACTATTACACAACAAAAGTTCTAGTAAAATATTTAGTCTTTTTCTAATCACCCGTCCTTACTCTCAAACCCTGTAAGGAAAACAAATTTAATGGAATAGAGGGGTGAGCTAAAGTTCAGTGAGGTTCCCATACACATAACCAAGCAATTGAAACAAGGACATTAGTTATTTAATAACAATCAATTGAGAAAAAAATTCACAATATAAAAGCAATGAGAACACACTCATTAAAAGGATATATGCTCACGTGGAGCCATTCGTTCATTCCTCCAGTCATTCTCCTTCATTCAATCATTCATCTCTTCCCTTTATTTCAACATTTCAATTCATTCATTTCATTTTCCGCCACTAGCTAATTCACTAGCCAATTCTCCACCAACCTTCGTGGTCATATTCGAGTATACCAAAACACTGTCCCAGGGTCACCAGCCGCCCGACTGAGTCCGCTTCTGACTCGAGTTGATTGGCAACGAAGGGCAAGGGGCCCAGTTCAGCCAAAAGGCTTACATTTATGCACAAGTAGCATTCAATCATTAAAAATTCACTTTGACTTTGGTCGAGTGCGATAAAGTACACACTCACCCATCGAAAATCCATTTATCAATCTTTGGAAAGCATTTAACATTCAAGCAAACATTCACAAATAGTCACATAGTCACTTATTGTACAAACACACAAGGAACACTCACCCTAAACAAGTCATGTTTTATCAAAATTCAGTTCAGGGCCGGCACCTTGGCCACTCTCAAAATCTGCAGTTAAATATTGTTCACAAAGAGCCAATCATACACAAGTTCAAGCTGCATAACTTATATTTCTATATCAAAGGAAAAAGGCATGAAAAGTATAATAAGTCATATAGGCAAGGTGCACGCATAATTTGTAAAAGAAATGATAAAAAATGGTTAAGTTCAAAGCCAATATGTGCAACTAAAAACCATGTTTTGAATACTTGTTTAGAATGTTAGAAATCAGATTTAGAACACTTGAGAAGTACATGTTAAGTCGGACCAAGGAAATGGAAAACAAGAGAAAGGTAACGAGAAACAATGAAGTGGCAGTTTTGCCATCCTTTAGTGTTTTGATCACAACTGAAATTACACTTATCAGATTGAGGAAAATTTTATGGCGTTTCGAAGCTAATACAGAGGCCTACATTTCTTATGAAGACATCAATATCCAGTTCTTGCATTTTCAGGGTAAAAAATGGATGATCAGAAGCACATGAAAAACAGGTCAGGAAAGTTCGAGTTTTTGTGCAGTCAAGAGTGCTCTGGCCAAATCATAGGTTAAAATGATCCAATTGATCTGAAATTTTGCAGGTAGAAAGTTAACTTAAATCCCTATAACTTTCATGTTTTGTCCAAAAGCTGATTCAGTCCATAAGTCAGTCAAATTCGAGTGTCACGCTGCTCACAAGAGCAATAAAGTTACATTTGATCACTGATTCATGACATCATCTAAATGCACTATTGTGAAACTTATTTGATTATTGATTTTTACTGGACACTCTTTGAGCTTCTAGTTCACCCCAAAATACTTATTTCCTCTCCACAGGGCCCAAGGCAAAGGAAGCACTTGTATTAATTTATTAGTGTGACTAGATGGAACATCTCATGTATATTTTGAATTTCGATTCACTTGTGGTATGTAAATTCGTGGAGTATTTGATGTAGTATTTGACATTTACATTGTAATTTATTTGAGGACTGTAGTGAGTCTTGGCGAGAGTTGGACTGGCGGTCCGCCAAACCCTGGGTACGCCCTAGGGGGAGGTGGGGTCGTCACATTTCGTTTCATTTCCTAAATCATTTTTCTTATTGTTTTGAGGACAAGCAATGATTTAAATGTGGAAAAATTTGATAAGTGTTTATTATGTATGTCTTTAAGTGGCGTTTTATGTGTATTTGGGGTATAAAGTAGGAGTTTTGTGGTGTAACTTGCTCTCTAAACTTCTAAAGTTTGCAAGTTTTGCTTGAACAATTTAATGTGCAAAATTTGGTTATATTTGCAAGAATTGAGAAGAGTTATCAACATTGGATTGAGACGGATACACTTCAACTCCATTAGAGCTTGATTCAACGATGATTTGGAAAGGAAATAAGTTATTCAATGCAAATTTTATTGGAGCAATGCATGAACACAAAAGTGACATCTTATCTTAGATCTTAGAATTGAATTGGAGCAGAAAAGAAGTAAGAAAATGCAACAAAAGAGAAAACGTTGGCCTCGAATACGCAGGTTTAGGTCGAGTATTTAGAGGCTGCGTATTGTGCTCTATTTTTCTACAACTTGCTCTATTTTCACACAATTTTCTAACTCAATTCTAGCTCAAATTTTGGCTGCACATGCTCAAGATTCCTTAGGAAAGAGAAAATGAACTTTATGTCATATCATTTACTTTTTGACTCTCCTAGCAAGATATATGTGAAAATCATTGAAGAAAGAGGAAGTTAGTCATTAGAGAGAGTGACTATCAGATTTTAGTGGAACAACTTAGTTGGAGTCTTTTCTTATTCTCTATAGCAAGGGACTTGCAAAAAGAACTTGGAGAATTCATTGTACCACTCATTTTGCTGAAAAAATAGAAGATTTGGGAGTTTGTTCATCACCTTACCTGAGCTTTCTTTATCTTTCTTTTTACTTGAGATTCATTATGTGTGCATGCAATGAAGTTATATTCTTTCTTGCTTTATATCATATGAGTAGCTAAATTTCTGATCTTGGGAGTAGATGAAGTTTATGACCATTTGATATGAGTTGAATGTGATTACACTTGTTATCTCTTGTATTAAATTGTCCATTTATGCATGCTTATTACTTGTTGTTTCTTGATCACCAATAGCAAGTTATTGGTTATTATTATTCAATGAAAATTGGTAATGACAATGGAACAACATAAATGAAACTTAAGGAGTAGACTTATGAGAATAGAGATGCACTTTAGTGGATTATCTTTCAATTTCATGAAGAACTAAAGAGTAAATCTAGTTATTCACCATGAGAATAGGGAAAACTAGACTATTCTAAACCACTACATCATGAGAATGAGTTTTGGTAAATATAAAAATGAATCCCTAGTTAAATAAGAGTAGTACAAGAAGTAAATCTATTTACTTGTATCTTTTGTGCCATAAGTGGATTCTACATCCCTAAACTTAAGTATTTAGTGATATTCCTCCATTGTTATCTTGCAAGTGATATAGTTAAATTAGTTAATTAGTAGGTATTGTGATTTTCATTATTTTATTTGATAGTAAGTCTAAATAATAGAGTAAGTAAGGATCTGGTACTTACAATAGTTTATTCTCGTGAGATCGACCCGATATATATCCTAAACTACTATTTGACCTATATAATTGCAATCACATGTGTATATTTTGGAATTAAACTTGTACTTCTGGCGAAAACCTGTCATACACTATATATTTCAATATCTTAGAACTAAAATAAGTTAGATAATCAATAAAAAAGAAGTATAAGCAACCCAATGTGTTTATTTTAATACCGATAGCAATACTTATTTTAAATCAAATAAAATTAATTTATATATAATGCATTTGGAATGAAAATTATTTACATATATTTTTTATTGTATCACTTTCCAATGTTTTTATATGAGGTAAAACATTATTACAAAATAAAAATGCATTGAAAAACGTATTTAGAGAATATTCATTTTTTAAAAAAATGTAGAATTCAAACAAAATACAAAGCAAGGTATGAATGTAGTATGAAATTACCAAAAAACATCTTATTGACTCATGAAAACCTTGTGAAAGCTACAAGGTAAATGAGAATTATCAAAATCAATTCATTTACAACTTAAAGAAAAGAAAAAGATTGCAAAATTAAGTACAATACAATTATTAAATTATTCTTTTCTCCACAATACAATTTTTCAGTTCTTTGGTATTATACCATTTTTGTATTTTTTTTTAAATCATGTGACTTTGTGTTTTTTTTCTAATACGATGTTTTATACTCCAATTAAAAGTATAGCATTATTATCAACCTCTATGTAGGGCCATTAATGTCATTTTGTTAAAATTTTGGAGTGAGAATTCATCATTAATGTTTAACTAGCCAATGAAAGGAGAAAAGTATTATATATTCAAAGTTCAAGGGAGAAATGTGTTACAAAGAGTCAAGTTTAAAAGGGCAAACTATAATTAACCATGCTTCTTTTATATCCTATTTTATCCATTATTCCATATAATATATATATTTATTTATTTATATATAGATAGATAGATAAATAAGTGGCACTTTTCAGGGAATTGGTTTGACCATTTAGAGTTGTAGTAAGTTCTAATTTGCGAATTTGCCCTCATTTGAAAGAATTAACTTTGCTATTTTGCCTTTGATTTTTAGGGGCTGGAAGTTGTGGGATGCAAAGACTTGGATGAACCCAGTCTATGGCCCCACTTATAGGCCGAGTGACTCAGAATATGCTACGTCTTTAATGCAAATAAGATATTCAAAAACCATAAATTTGTTGTGGTCTTATCATCCTACTTTGTAAAAAACATCCATATCTCCATGGTCAGAGATTACTTCATTGCTAATAAATCACCAAACAAAAATTTCCTCTCGGTTCTACTAATCTTACAATCTTATAATTGATATTCTGATGCCCTAGAGTTGGGTCCATACCAAGGGCTTTAAACATTTCTTGGTTCAAATTGAAGACGATGACCTTTCCTTACTATAGGTTACCACATATAAGAGCCTAGCATGTCTATGGGATTTTTGATGATATAAATTCTAGAAATAAGAGTCAAATATAATGGTAATCCACCACCTGGATACATACTTTAACATGTAAAGATCCTTCACTCCACGTTCTTATAGAATCAATATCTCACATAGAATATGGTCCAAAAGAACAACTGCACGTTCACAATGCTTCTTCCCTATAGCTGCTTCCACCTCACCCCTGCCGTCACACTCTTTCTTTTTCGAGTTGCGATTACATTTTGCACTGTGACAATGCCTCCTCTTTGCAACCAAGCTACAATTATCGTTCTCCTTCCCTTCTTCTTAATCTTTACTACCACCTACCCTTGCCCCTCATCTGCCTCTACCCCTACCCGTTACCTTACAATTTCAACCCTCACCTACTCATAATTCTCATCCACAGCCATCCTATCTTCCCTTCTCCAATCTTGGTCCTATTACTTTCCACCACTATTACCGTTGCCAACCTCTCATCTTTCTCTTCCGTCACTCTCCCAATCACCTTATCGCACTTCTCCTTCCTCACCGTCCTCTACCCCTGGCTTCTCCCGCCTCTATTTTCTACGCAACTTGTTCTTCGGGACCAAGATCAAACCCTAATTACACCATCATCACCAACCCACCAATAATGCCTCTTCCTAAATGGCTGTCTTTGTTAACTGAACTCAATCACAAGATTCTAGCTCTTTAACAATGGCGTCCATTTAGTCTTCAGTCTACACTCGATGGAAATAGGATTTGAATTGTTATTATGAAAAAATGGGAGAGTTTATTGATTGAAAAAGAAGTTTTCTACCTAAATATATTTTTAGTTGGGTAGAACAAATTTCACTTGAGTTGGTAAGATAATGTGGCAATTTCTTGGCCACTTGATCCACAAGTAGGACCATAGATCGGGTTTACCCAAGTTTTCGCTAATATGAAAAGAGAGCCTGATGCAAACCCAACCTCAAACTGACCTCAAGTTTAATGTTATTAGTAGTTTTAGTTTGTTCACTTATAAATCTCTTGTTTGGTTGATTGGTTAGCTCATGTTGAGCATTATTAGTTCAGCCTTTAGGAGTTTGTTTTAGTAGTTTATGTTAGTTGGTTTCTTATGGCTGATAACTTAGGCCACTCGCCAGCTTAGAGAATAGTTAAGAGCCGAATTAGGTGTCCTAGTTCATTTAGGATTTTGAGTTTTGTAAAGTCTATTAATATGCCTTACATCCCAACGTTATTTCTTAGTGAGATTATGAATAATTTTATAGAATTTAGTTCTTGAGGGTTGCTCTCTTAGCTATACGAGCCTTTCTTGAACACCTAGAATCATCTAATATTCGTTCCGCTTATCAATCAAGAATACCATCCTTGATTGTGGCGCCTACAATCAAATTCCTAAGGTTTGTTAGTTTGTTTGATTGTGGGTCAACAAGGGTAGCAATCATAGGGATTAGAGGGGTTTGGAGTAGGAAATTTCACCTAATTCAAACCTATGAATATCACCATTGATCTAGGGTTCATAGTCACGAATTTTGTCATCAATGAGATTCGTACCAGTTGGTATCAGAGTTAGTTGGTGAAATTTCCAGGTTATATCCTTTGTTTTCTTCAATTCGTTAGTCCTCTTATTGATTAGAGTCAAATTCGTTATATCCCTTGTTCATATAATCAAAAACTCTTGGAGAACAAGCCTTTCAAGGGAAGGGGTTCCAAATAATCTACTTCCAAGTGCTGTAGTTCCAAGCAGTCTAGCTCCGAGCAATCATAACATGAGTTTCATTCACTTAAGAAGGAGATGGATTGTTACCATGCCTTGTGCGCATATGACAGATATAAGTGTACTTCTGATGAGTATGAAGAGAAACAAAAGCGGTTGTGTCGAGCCTCTAAGAAGAGTTCATCCTCTACTAAAAGAGCTTCATCTAAGGAGTATTGTGACAAACAAGCTCATCATCTTTACTCTATTTTGAGCATAATTCTAGTCCTAAGTCTTGTCTTTCTTCTATTGATTTTGAAGGGAAGTGTAATAAGCCAGCAATGACTAATCTAGTTGAATCGGTTGATGGAAGAGATAATGGAGTTTCAAAGCGAGTTTTTGCATTTAACTCTAGTTTTATACCTTCTTACCATTTAGCTAATGATATTCCATTGCTTTTTTATCCAATCTCTGGTTCTTTTCAAGTTGACACTTATTTTATTTTTGTATGTTGTCAATCTATTCGAAATTTTCCAGTTTTAGATAAAGGAGTGCAACCAGATTTTGTGTTTGTTCCTGCCAATCATGAGATGCCAAACCCAGCGGTAGTCCCCGGCTTTTTCAATCACAATTCACCTGCGGATTTGGATTATTCACTATCCTTAAATTCTTCATTTCCATTTGCTTGTTCGCATGACAAAATAGCTGCTGACTCTATCAAGTTGCGGTCAACAAGAGTTGAGTTTTATGTGCAAATTGAGTTCGTGACCATCAGGAGATTGTCTAAACAACATGCTACTAGAATCATGATCATTCGCATGTTTCCATCGTTGTTGCAATTTAAGCAATCCAATGATTTGAGGACAAATCTTCTTTAAGAGGAGGGGAATGATGCAAACCCAACCTCAATCCAACCTCAAGTTTAACATTGTTAGTAGTTTTAGTTTGTTGTCACTTGTTTGGTCGATTAGTTAGCTCATGTTGTGCACTAATAGTTCGGATTCAGGAGTTTGTTTTAGTAGTTTATGTGAGGACCCGAATTTTTCTCACTTATAATTCTATTTTTATGGCTTATTTAAATATTTATTCACCCATTTTCTCCGAATAATTTATTTCAACCATTTTAAATTCATTACAAGGAATAATGTCTTGCTTATATTTTTAAAACGTTCTGTTAGCAAATTTAATTTTTTGGAGACTCGTTTAGTAAGAAATAGTGAATACACGTCTTTCAAGACAATAATCGATTCGAGAGTGCAAAAATCTTGGAGGATTAAGAATGATTACTAGTAGATTAAGAAAAATTAATTGAGGGATTAGATGTGATTAACTTAAATAAAGCTTTTACTGTACGTGCATCGATGGTTTCTCGAAAGTCATACCGCGCGACAAATTGGAGATTTAAGGAATTAATATTTGCGAGAACTCATGTTTTCATTTCTAGAATGGTTATTTCATAATTAATTACATTAGTAGTAGTTAATTATATAATCATTATATGACTTTCTCGTAAATTTCGCCTTATTGCGCGCGAATTGGAATTTCACGTATATCGAGTCAGAACGGCTAAGTGGAGATTTAAGAAAACTTATTCTAGACTAATAAGAGTGAATAATTATAATGTTTAAGGAAGTGCATTAGAGGTTTAGTGCACAAGTGAAACAAACCCGAGAGAAATGGACACGAAACGCGCGCGCGCGACCACTAGTGAGAGTTGACTTTTTGGCACACAACCTAAGGCTACCATTCCATTCTTTCTCCCCAAGTTTTAGCACACAAAAACCTCTCTTTTCTCTCTCATCTTGGCTGGCCATAACAACAAGAAAAGAAGGAGGAAAAGCTCTCCATCATCTTGCATTATTCTTGCTCCAAACCATCTCCAACTTTGCAACTAACCACAAAACCACTTGGAGATTCACTTGAGCTTGGAAGGAAGCTTGATCTTGGCAGTTTTTTTGGGGGTTTTAGTGGTAAAATTTCTGGTTTATCTCAAGGAGTTGGAGGTAATCATCCAACCACTTAATCTTAGTTTTAATGGGTTTAATTGTTGCTATGAATCTTGTAACTTCATTATAGTTGTTGTTACTTGGATTTAAATGGTTGGAGTGGGCTCTATGAATTTCCACCTTGGATATATGGACTGATATGATGCTTATAAGTGTTGTTTATGTTAATTAAGTGGTAAACAAGGTGAGATTAGTTGGAAATTGAAAGGAAAGTTGAGGAAAATTTTGGTTGGTTGATGACCAATTCTGCCCTGTTTTTGGTGAAGCTTTCATTCGAATTTTTGGTGATCAAATGACCTTGAATTTGTTGTAGATATGTTGTATAGGATGTGTAGAAAATTTCCACCAAAAATCACTTGATTTGGTTGAGAAAAGTTGAGTTTTGGACAAGAACAAAACTGGAAATCGCGTAACAGGGGTCTTCTGGCAGTGATTTTGAACGAGCATATCTCTCTGCTCAGATGTCAAAATCAAGTACCGTTTGCAGCGTTTGAAACTAGACACTTCCATTTTTCTAATGGTATAAAATGAATATCCTGATTTGACTTGAGTGAGCCATAGTGGTTCACCAAAGTTACCTGTCCTGTTTTATGGCTTTGGCTCGAGGGTCAGTGATGAGCTGAGGATTGTTGCTTGAATTCGAGCTAGTTATTGAACTGAATTTCAAAAATGATTTATTCTGATGAAATGTACCCTGTTGAATTTGGTTTCCAATGCCACCAACCACTCTCAATTTTAAGTGGTATTGAGTGTGTTATAGCCCAATTCCCAAACTGCGTCAAATCTGGAAAACCCAAATTTTGCTAGCCTAGTAGCCTAAGTTGACTTGGGACTTGTTGTTTTGAAAGTTTTTGATGTCAAACATCTATCAAAACGTATATTAGATGTTTCTTAAACTTTTGTTTCATAAATGAGCCAGATTTGAGTTGATTTTAATTGGGTGAAGATGTTGGAAAAAGAAAAAGGAGAACAAGAAGGCAGATTTGCCTTGGAAATTCTTTGAACTTTGGTTGTATAGTTAACTACTTTCCCATGTGAATTTTCAAATGAAATTTGATAGAGGAGTAGTCCTCAAATGGAATCTGAATTGTACTAATTTTGGTGTCATTCTAAGACTGTTTTGACATGCAAACAAGACACCAAAATCGGTTCTGTCAAATCTGGAAAATTGGACTAAGCAGTCCTTACTTTTAACCGACTTTGAGCTGCTATATCTTGATGCTCAGAAACTCCGATCTAGTTCCGTTTGTTGTGTTTAAAACTTTGATTGTAGATCTAATTGAGTTTCAAATTTTAGAGGCTATTTCACTTTCTGTGAATTTTTCGTGAATTTCCAAAGTCTTCCGAAAACCAAACCCGAATCTGTCTTGAAGAGACAAGTCAGCCGCTTTAAGCCGAAATTTGAGTATGTTCCATTTTAGAATATTGGAAAAGTGTCTTCTAGGAACTTTTAGTGCTTTGGATCTAGTTTCCAATGGTATATCAGATTTTCCATTTTTTGGACCTACTAAGTGCAAGATATGATTTTTCTAACTTTGACGCACAAAAGCTGAAATTTGCCGATTTCTTAGAAAATGAAATTTTGGAAGTTTGACTTCTTATCTTGATATTAATCTATTGTTTTGAACCCGATTTCATGGAGGATATGAGTTTCCTCTGTAACTTTAAAATTCACAATTTTGAATCTTAACTTTCGATAAAATGAAACTCTTACAAAAGACATTGACTTGAATTCTAAAGCAAGTGTGCATTCTTTCTTGTTTGATAAGGAATTTGTGAAATTGTGAGGGTGATTATTGGTCACTTTTCTTCAGGCAATCAAGAAGGTCTCGAAGAGAATCCCGAAGGATCATTAACGACTTTCTTTACTCACTTATTTTAATTGGTGAGTGTTCCATATAAGAGTACGTGACTTGAATAGTTTTATGACATGTTTACTCCATGGTCATTATGTGTTTAACTGTTAAGTGCTATCGATAATTGCTCCTATGAACTTTTCCACCGTTTTAAGGCGAATGTGTACTTTATCTCATTCGCCTACTAAAATGATAAATGTCTACCGACCGATTAACTGTGAACCACTGCCGTTTACCATTACCGTTTACCGTTAACTGATTACTTACCATTTACCGATTTACTTGATTATCTGCTTACTTGATTACTTGACTACTTGATTACTTGATTATCGTAAATTACATGTTCATATGAAATTATCGCATATTGTTTACGTGTTTAAGTGTTAAGAGTTACTGATAATTACTCATATGAAATTGCCCACCGTTTTAAGGCGAGTGTGTACTTTATCTCACTCGACCTACTAAAATGACAGATTTTTACCGTTAACCGAGAACTATTATCATTTACCGTTTACCGTTTACCGATTTACTTGATTACTTGTGCATGTTGTAAGTTCTAAACTGAACTGGGTCTTGCCCTTGGTTACTAACCTGTTCGAGCCAGGACTGGGTTCGGTCGGGTAGGTTGGAATTCTGGGACACCGTTTCAGTATACTCGAGTATTACCCTGGAGGGATAAGGTGATGGCCAACAAACCAAGGGGATCTGAAGTTATAAGGTGAAGTTGACTGAAATGGTTCCACTGGAACACCGTATCCTTCAATATGTGTTTATTTTTGTATCATGATAACTGTCTTATTGTAAATGTGCTAATGTGAAATCTTGAACCATATATGTATCATGCTTAACTTACATGATTTATTAGAACTGCTAGAGTGTCTTGGAATCTCACTGGGCTGTTTAGCTTATTCTACATTTTTGTTTTCCTTAACAGGGTTCGAGACCAAGGGTGCTCGTGAATAGTACTAGATTGTTTTCTTTTGAAGACCTTAAGTTGTATTACAGCGGATGGTTGTAGTACATATTCTTTTTGATTGTATTAAACTTGAAAGCTAACTAATTGTAAGTATGAAATTTTGGAATACTTTAATCTTAATATATATTTTGAAAGTATTTCAAAATTTTTGGATTATACATTGTAGTGAGTCTCGACGAGAGTTGGGGGGCGTTGACAGGTATACCCTAGGGTTCGCCCTAGGGAGAAGTGGGGGCGTCACAGTTGGTATCAGAGTTTAGGATTCAGACTTTTGCAGTGTATCCTAAGCTTAAAAGTTTAGGATGCCCGGACTGTGGGACTGGTTTGAAAGTTAAGTTGCTTGTAGGGATAAAATCAGAACCGCTTCGCATGGTCTTTGCACGGGGTGAGTTGGGCCAAGGGGTGTTATGGTCCTTATCATGTGAATGAGTAAAATCTTAAGTACTCTTCTAGATCGTAAGTTGTGAATCATGAATGTAATAGGTATTAAACCCTTCATCTTGATACTTGGGAAAATTAGATATGTATGTTGGGTAGGAATCTTAACTTGGATGATTTACACTTGGGAGCGTACGGTCTGAGTTGTGAATTATCTTATTTCGGATTCTTGTACCCGAATACTTAAGAGTTGAGGGCAATGTTAAGGACTTGAGATCTCCATTTGCGGGAATAGAACGAATCGATATTTCACGTGAATAGTTACAGGAAACCAATAGTCGTTTGGCTAAAATGGCACAATAATTAAGAGAGAGAGGTAGAGAAAGATTAATGGATGGTCCTATGTAATTCAATAGGATCCTAGTGTTTTGATATGAGTCGGAAATGAACGAAAAGATTAGACCTACCAGTGTTTTAAAGGATTGACTTAGTTGGGTACCTAGTGAGGTTCTCTTCTATGAAAATTTTAATAATTGTTCTACACGTATCTTGTGATTGATCCTATAGACATGTTTCAAATTTTATGAACGTTTGAACTTCCAAAATATTGCGTTGGTTATTCTTGAGGTGACTTGAACTCATTACCTAATTGTTTTAATTGAATAAAAACACTTTCAATTTTTCTTGACCATTATTATATGTAATTATATGTCTGCTGTTCCTTTTCCCGCAAATATCTAAATATATGTATATACACTTTGAACTCGCCTAAGAATTAAAAATCAGGCAGAGTTTAGGCTCGGATCTTTCCTTAAGATAAGAATGAATATTTGCTGTGAATTCGAGAGTAAAAATGATAGAGCTTTATGTACCATTAAAGTTAGCTCTCGAATTAGAGGTAAAGGGTGATAAAGGTGTTGGATCAAAATTTATGCATATATGAACTTACATGTTTACTTATCTTTCTTAAAAGTGTTTTCTAGAGTATACGTTTACTCAAACGCAGCTCTTAACTCAAAATTTTGAGAGAATTTTTGAAATATCCTCCATGTAATGTTTTTTATTATATATGGTGTTTTTGATATTCACGCATTGAGTTGCATGAGTAATATTCTTAAACATATCTGAGGAAATTGCAATATGTATTGATGATGGTGGCAAAACACATTATTTGAAATTTCTTACTAAGAAAAATTTAATTTCGGATCATGAAGAAAAGTTTGTATCTTTAACCCTTATTTTGAAATTTTGAATCGTATTCTGTCATATAATATCCAAAATACAATAAAACCCTTGATTTTTTCTCGCATGTTATGATTGACTTGATTTGGATAAATTAGTCCGAAAATATTGGTAAACTTAGTCTTCTATTGAAAATATATCTTCCTATTCAAATTTTGAACTACCAGATTGAATCATTTATGTGACAGCCCCACCTTCCCCTAAGGCGAACCAAAGGATTTGGCGGACTGCCTGCCCAACTCTCGCCAGGACTACGAAGTCGAATCACACAAACCCTAGATTACGCGCGATCGAACCCAAAGAAAACGAACAATTGAAGACCACCGAGCTCAAAACTATACTTACCAAATCATACGGTAGTGCGGAACTCCAATTAAACACTTAAATGAAAGAGAGACAAGAAAACAAAAAAATGAAATGATAAGGCCACACGTCACAATCCGGCCGAGATCTGGCCGGATTAGAGGCAGTGGCTAAACCAAAATTTCTCAAAAAAAACCCCTAGCCAATCCGGCCACCTATCCGGCCAAGAACGGCCGGATACACGGCCAGATTTCCCCTGGACAGTCTCTCGTCAAATTTTCTTTCTTTCTCGATCAAGTTCCGAACTCGCCCCGACTTTCCAACAGATACAAAAAAAGTTCGTATAGATCCAAAGGCATACATATATCAACAATACACGAAAAAGCATGAATAATTACTTATATACCTACATTGAAACTTTACAAGTCAAGGGGAATACTTGTTTCAAAGTACAATTAGGGTTTTTTTATACAGAGGAGTATAATCAAAAGAGATGTATATCACTAAGCTCTACTCTTTTCTTCAAAATCATGATTTCCAAGAAGTTGAACCCTGTAAGGAAAACAAAGGTGACGGAACGGGGTGAGCTTACGCCCAATGAGGTGCTCAAAACACAAGTATTCATGAACCAT
>JACYVW010000165.1:0-88326 GCA_023065735.1 Coffea humblotiana
CCACGATTAGGGAACAAACTAATCGATAAAGTCTGATTTGAATTCTAAGCTATGAACTCAAGAATTCAAGAGTAAGTTCGATTAAGAACTTGAAGGAAAATTCCTCACGATTTCTAGTTGTAATATTCCGTCCCTTTACTCGTACAAGAGATGCCTTTTTATAGGCTGGAACTAGGGCAAATCCGGCCCACATAAACTCACCTACCTAAACTAGGAATAGGAATTCGGCCCACATAAAGAGCCAGCTCTTTATGGCTTCCCGATAAGGCCCAATAATTAATAACTACTAAAAGGATAAAAACTCAACGACAACATGTCCTTTGTGCGATTAACAACTACTAAACTAGTCAGCTTTAAAACAACTACTAACTAAGCTAACAAGTATGAGATCATTCTTTCACTTCAAACGTACAAGTGAACAAGGTAACTTCATGGTCCACCAAATCTTCAAACTTAGCTTGCTCCTTGCTTGTATGGTGAATGATCAAGGCTTGTAAAGCTTCCTTCACCCTCTTGGATCTTTGATCTTGTCATCGGACCACCAATGTTGACCAAAGGATCCTTGACCCAAGGTTGAAGTTGTTGCGCACCCGTATCCGCATCATTCCCTCTCTCCTCGAAAGGATTCGTCCTCGAATCTTCAAAGTCTGTATCAAAGTCAAAAGGAGATAGGTCAGACACATTAAAAGATGCACTTATGCCGTACTCACTTGGAAGTTCCCAATTTGTAGGCATTGTCATTTATCCTCTCCAGGACACGAAATGCAATCATGAATGGGGGATCCGGATCATATCAGATGTCTTGAGGAGGCCTTTAGGTAGCTAACTTGAGGTTATATTGCTTGATTGTTGTTGTTTATGTGATGAATGAGATGATTATGGTTAGAAAGTGGAGAGAAAGTTGGAAAAATTGTGAAAGGAAAGATGGCCGAAATTCTGTTCATGTTGTCCTGCTTTTAATTCGAAATTTGATGATTGGTTGGCTGTTAAATTGATGGATATATGTTGTATTATGTGTGTAGAAAGTGTCTTTCAAAAATCATGTCGAATGGTTGCATAAAACTTGAGTCTTGGAAAAGTTTGAAATCTGGAAAATGCTTACCAGTGTAGCTGGACAGGGGTTTTTTGCTTCAAAATAACTCTCTGTACAAAAGTCAAAATTGAGTGCCGTTTGTGGCATTCAAACTAGACATTCAGAGCTTTGAAACGGTATAAGAATCCCTACTAGTTCGTTTTGAGTAAATCGTGGCGAATCGGCAAAGTGGACTGTCCTGCTTTGCCTGTCTGTCCGAGAGAAACTGGGAAGCTGCATCTTGTGGCTCGATTTTGTCTTACTTGCGAAAGGATTTTTAAGACGATGTCTTCTGATGAAATGTAGAATTTTGAACCTAGTTTCTAACGCCTTAAAACCATTCTTAATTTGGACTTGTGTATAGTTAAATATGGTCTGATTTCAAAACTGTGTTTAAGCTGGAAACTGGAAAAACTTCTGAACAGGTTGCTAAAACCAGCCAACTTTCAACTATTATATCTGGTTGCTCAAAACTCCGAATTTTGTTCTGCTTATTGTGTTTGAAACTTGGTTTGGAACTCTTGTTGTGTTATAAAATTTAGAGGCTGATTCACTTTCTGTGAATTTTTCCAAATTTCCAAACATTGCTGAAAAGCCAAGACTGGTTCTATCATGTCTTCTTGGAACTGTAACTTTGAGCTGAAATTCAAATGGTTTTTGGTTAGAATCTTGGAAAAGTGTCTTTAGGGAAGTTTTAGTACTTTTAATCTAATTTACAACGGTATAAAGTTTTCCATTTTTGCACATACCAAACTCAAGATATAGTTTTCCAAGTTTTTGTCACGCAAAGCTGAAAATTTCTGATTCTTTAGGAAATGAACTTTCGAGAACTTTTCACTTTCTTTCGATATTGATAGACCGTTTTAAACCCGATTTCATGGAGGATACAAGTTTTCCTTGTGACTTTAAATCCTTACTTTTGAATCTTGAATTTCAATAGAGTAAAACCCTCTTGTGGCATTGTTCTACGTTTAAACGAATGCACTTTCTTCCTTGAATGATAAGTGGTCGTGAGTTTACGTGAGTGATGTATGATTCCTATTTCTTCAGGTGCTCAAGCGAGTCTTGAAGAGAATCTCGGAAGGGACAACTAAAGACTTTACTCGTTCAATTACTTTTGAATTGGTGAGTGTCAAGTGCATGAATTGTTGTGTTTACTTGATTAATCTTACTTGTATAACGTGAACTTGACTTGTCGAGTCGAGTGTGTACTTTATCACACTCGTTCTCTTTTACTTGATTATATAATTAACTTGTTCATACATGAAATTTTACTCATGTTTGACTCAATGTCGATTGGAGTGAATCTCATCGACTTATACGCGTACTCGTTGGGGACGCCCAAATCTCATTGGCTAACCTTGCTATTCGAGCCGGCATGGGCTTGGTCGAGAAGTTTGATGAACCATGAGAATATTATAAAAACAAAACTTGATCTTTTGAGATTTTGTTTCGACATACTCATGTAGTATCGCCCTTTTCGTGCATTTTTTGTTACGAATCCGAGAGGGTGAAATGATAGATGGGGGAAGTAAGTGGAGTTTCTACGGACTTAATACCTACCCGGCTGACGAAGTGTCATCACGTGGAGGTATTGAATCGAGCCTTGGCAAAGCAAGTGGAATTTAGCTCCTAAGAGTTTCCGTATCCTTATTAATCATGTTTTATTATTAATTTCGAAATACTTGAACTTTCTAGCTTTAATTCTTGTACAAATGTTATTGTTACTTGAACTATGTGTTTGCATGTTTTTCTTTTTTTTTCTTGACCTCACTGAGTGTTAGCTCACCCCATTAGTTTGTTTTCCTTAACAGGAGCTCGAAATGAAAAGATTTTGAAGAGCCGACCTGATTACTTTTGATTAGAATTTTTGGATGTAATTGATTAGTCGACTTCTAGTGGTTGTATTTTGGGGAAAGTTGATGTACTTTTGGTAACTTATGATGTAAGATTTGAATGTTTTATTAAGGAAGCGATTTTCTTTACTTCGACCTTTATTATTTTGGTTGTTTATCCTTAAGTTTGAATTTGACTTGTATCGAGTCCTGACGAGAGTTAGGCAGGCGTTCCGCGGATACCCTTGGTTCACCCTAGAGAGAAATGGGGGCGTCACAAGGGAAGGGAATAATGAAATAAAAACAAGGAGATTAGGGAAAGAAAGTATTGGTCAAGTGGTGACCTCCACCGTAACAAACGGCGCACGTCGGTTCAAGTCTATTTTCTTAACTCTCTTATACTTTTATCTTAACTTATGATTCACTAACTTACTCTTACCACTTTTTAACCACATACTTCCTCTTACTTAATACCCGCTCTTATCCACCAAATTTGGTGCACACACCTCACAAATCGATCACACTACCAAAATGCACCAAAACCCTAATTTACTCTAACTTTAAAAGTAAAAGTAAAACTCTTGACTCAACTAATGAAATCACCATGAAATTTAGGGCTAGTAAATAGTTAAATAGTCAAGTAAAGAAATATAGAAGGAAATATAAATTAATGTTTCAAAAATGGGAGAAAATTCTAAAGGAATTTTCGGGTCCTCACAATCGCTATTTGGATCAAACATCCAATCGAATGTCGAATGCAGGGTTTGATTGTAGAGCATTTGGATCAGATGTTCAATAGCTCTAATAACTAGTTTTTTAACAGCTAATTTTTAACTATTAGAGAGACTTTTGGGCCAAAATTTCACTATCTATAAACATTCTCAAGTTTGAATATTAGAAGAAGGTTTGCCTATATTGATTACAAGCATTGTAACAGATATTTTGAAGGAAAATACTCTTTAGATATGCACTTGTATTCATTGTGAGTGGAAGAGATCTTCATTGGTTGGGTAAGTATTCAATTGTAACTTAGAAAGGGGTTAACTAGGAAGAGTTGTAAAACCCTTTGCCTCAACTAGAGTAGGGAAATTAGTGTGAGCAAATGGTGAGCTACTATACAAGTTGGTTTACTTCACCAACACTGGAAAAAGCTCTTAATGGTTGTAGTTCTTAATTGGTTGGGGAAGTTCAATTATAACATAATGGAGGTTAACTTGAATAAATTTATAAAGCTCTTTGGCTCATCTAAAGAGTGTTTAGAATAAGCAAAAAGTGACCTTTCATTTGTATAAGGTGATTTACTACAACTTCAATTGAAGAAGCAATTTGTGGATTCAATTCCAAGTTTGGAAGAACTTTCAGAGTTGGTTTGGTTCGCAAATTCTCTTTATCTTTATTGTTTCTTTTTACTAATTGTTTTTGTGGATTAAATTGCTCTATCATCCTTATTCTCATTGCTATTTACTTGTTTGTGTGCTCACTTGGATAAATTTGGTTAGTTAAAATTCAGTGAAAATTTACTATAACTTAATTAGTTTTCATACAACCTAATTCACTCCCTTCTTAGGTTGCATTTGGGCCTTACAACATCCACTTTACAATCGACGCATCAAACTACCCCCACGTCCTCACGACCACCAGAATCTCCTAGAGACACTCATCCTAGTTGGAGATGTGTCCTTGACATGTTTAGCTACTTTGAGAAGAAGATAATGCATGAGATGGAGCAACATCACCAATAGAGAATGAGAAAGCTACAACATCATGGTGATTGCCTCCGATGCACTGCAGCTCACCTTGGTATTGAGGCATCACTGACCATGGAGATTCATCATGCTACTACAAATGGAGACTGCAGAGAAAAAGAGGAAGCTAAGTAGCAAGAAGGCCAAAGAGCTCTATGATTGCCTATTTCATTAGCAGCATTGTTTTCTTTTGATGTTGCAAGATTTAATCTTAACTTTGACATTTTCTTACTTTTACTTGTTTTATCTTTTTGTTAGAGTTGTACTAATGAAGCTTATTACTAATGAAACTCACCTTTTTTGTTTTGTTACTAGTGTTGTGTCTTATTTTGTGTCCCAAGTTAAGTTGGACTTCTTCACATGGTTTTGCATTTCACCCACTTCACCAAGGGAGTATTGCTCCATTTCCATTCCTTTTCCTTTTTCTTTTCTTACATTGAGGACAATGTGATATTTTAAATGTGGCAGAGAAACTTGTTCATTTTTTGATATTTGGTGATATGTGTGAATGTGAATGGACTTGTAGAGAATGGAAATATTTAGACATGTTATGGTATACTGATATTTGTGAAAATTTTGAGTATGTTGGCAACGAGTTTGCATCCAGTTAGAGGGAAAACTCTACCAAAATTTTTTCAAAACTTGTTCAAAAGTTTCCAAGTTCGTCTAAGAATGAAGTCCATAGTGTTTTTAAGTATGTCAATTCCCTCATGTGGTTGAAATGGTGCATTGGCTTAATTAATTTACGACCTGAAGACTTAGTAGAGGCTATTATATGATTATGATCTTTTAAGTGTAGGAAAGTATGCCTTGTGAAGTGGAGAAGATTATGCTTAAAATTATTCAAGTTTGATGATGTTCATTGTTTTCACTTGCAAGTTGTGGGATAAGTGTGGTGGATGAATGCATCACTTTCCTTTTGAATGGTCCTTTAAGTTCTATTAGCAGTCTTTGAAAGTGTTAGATAGGGATTTTCATCAAAGTAAAAAAAGAAAAAGAAAAAATGTGTGATTAAGTGCTATTTCCTTACTCCAATGATCCTTGTACTTAGTAACCTAGAGTTTTCAACTAAAAATGCCGACTTTCACATCAAATGATACTTGAATTAAATGTGTGCATAGCAACTCGAGTATGTGAATTGTTAAGTAACCAGTAATTTTCATCTAAAATTGTCGATCATCGTGTCAAAGATAATTTCACAACTTGAGTAAGTTTGTTGTTAATAAGTTCAATAACTTCCTAAACTAAATTCTATCTTTAGGCATCATAGAATTCAAATGATGCTTATGGAAAAGTTTTGATATTCATGGCTACATGATGCACATGCTTGTATGATTGGATTGAGAATGAAGTATTGAGTTAAACTTGTTGAACTTGAGTATAATCAACTTTCTTTTACATGGTATTATGAGTACTTGAGGTGAAATAGAGTGATTGCATAATGGTTGTGTACTTGGTCTTGTTGAACTGAAAGTGATTGGGTGTTTGCATTGTTTCAACTCTTGAATTACTGTTTATAGTGTGTGTTTGTTGTTTGAGAACAAGCAATGATTCAAATATAGGGGAGTTGATAATAATCTATTTTGTTATTTTTAGGTTGTTTTAAGATGCTTTTGAGTAATTATTGTGAGATCTTATGGTTTAAATTGTTTAATCGCCTTGGAATTGCTCATGGTGAGGTTTTGAATGGAACCGTTGTGATTATTTCATTTTATTTGCAAAAACCTTGTGTTTTTGCAGGGTTTATTAGTTGAGCCTTAATCTAGAGTTAACTGGAGGATTATTGGAGAGTTTGAAGAAAATTTGGAGCGCTTGAGAAGTCACAAGTGACATCCAATGCAGTTTATGCGAACAATAAGAATGTGTATTTTGTAGGCCTTGCAATCCTGCTATGGATTCATAAGGATAGGCACAATCCATCCATGGATTGTGATGGTACAAGTTGGATTGCATGGCTAGATTCAGGGCCGAGAGGTTCGCAAATGAGCAAGAACAGGGGAATATAATCTGGCCATAAATTGAGGACATGAACTCCAGATTCTTTTACTAGATTGAAGCAGAGAAGCTACAATCAGTTCGCAAATTTAGTGGATCCAGACCAGATTGCATAGTTGGTTTCATGGTAGAGACATCACCTCTGTGACGACCCCACCTCCCCCTAGGGCGTACCCAAGGGTTTGGTGGACCACCTGCCCAACTTTGGTCAGGACTCACTTACAAACTCCAAATCACAAACACTAAAATCCTTCAATATAACATTTACATGCTACCAATCGTCCAAATATACAAACCAAAGTACAACCCAAAAGATGTGAACTTAAATAACTAGTACCATAATACAGTGCCGACCAAATACAAGTTCAAGATTTCCTATTGCAAACTAGTACTATTCTTGCCTCTCTCATCCCCACACCCTGTAAAGGAAAATAAAGAATGGGATAAGCTAAAAACCCAATAAGGTTCTAAGAAGACATGCAAGCAAACTATGAGGCATGATAGAATCACATTATGGCATGATTGCATATGTAATGAAGCATGTAATATCCAGATAGATTATGTATCAAGGTACAGTAAGGAACACATTTAAGTAAAAGGATATAGTCTACTCTCAGGAATAGGTTCCACAGCAGTTTGTCCAGGATCCGTTGACACTCTGTCAATCATGGAATTATAATGTCTGTAGATCACCACTTAATCGCCAATCTCCATCTACCGATCATCCCCTACCGGGCCCGAAATCCAAACAAGTACCAACGGTTTGTCAATCTCCTCGACCAAGCCCTTTGCCGGCTCGATTCGACCAACTAGCCATGGTGATGCGAATGAGCAAGCTGGCCGTGGTGTTCACATAGGCCCGTTACACGTGCACAAGTTAAGAGGTTCAAAGAGTCACTTCAAGCCTTAGTTCATGCCGTATAAGCTCAAGAGAAACCAAGCTCAAGCATTGAAGGAATTGACTTGGAGGATCCTTGCAAGACTACCAAGATATTGCTTACAATTGAAGGCGCAAGTGATCAAGCCTCAAAGGGAGGATTGGGCCTCGATTAAGTAGCTCTTCTTGAGCTTAGCTTCGGCCATGTGGGCCTTAGGTCCAATAGTACTTTAGTTAGTCATTAAGTTAATTAATTAGTAAGTTAGCTTTCGGCCAAGAGAGACCCAATGAGCTGGCCGAATTTCCTTAATATTTTCCAAGTTCTATTAGGGTTAGACAAGGCTATAAATAGCCCCAAGTCATTGTTTACATGCAGTTTTTGCGATATTATGAATAAAATTCCAGAATTTCGTCCATTCTTGTGGCAAATTCCTTTAGCTTGTGAAAGCTAGTTTGAACATCCTAGAGTTGATCCTAGGTTGTTTATTGACTTATCAATCAAGCCAACACACTTGATTGTGGCGTCCTCTACCGTTGAATCCGTTCTTGAGTGGTCCAAGTTTGGGTTCAATTCTATCCATTACCCAACGTGTCCTCTACGATCTAATCATTGGCTTCCGCATTCGCATCATCTGGTATCAGAGCTAGGTTGAGGTATCACGTATATCCCTTTTTCTTGTTTTTGAGTCTTGACATCGTTGAGAGTCACCCAAAAAAAAAAAAAAAGTACTGTATCATCGTACTGTTCATCGCTACTGTAGCGATACTATTCACACGCGGTACTGTTCATCCGAAGTACTGTAGCGACACTGTTCATCCGAAATTTTTTTTTTTTGCTTTGCATAACATGTGTTTCTTTCTTATTTTGGTGTCTTGTTATATTGTTCTTGAAGTCTTGTGTTGGTTTAGAGAAAAAAAAAAAATTTTGCGACGGCTAGGGTTTTTGCTCTTATTGCCGCATATCAAAGTAGGTTTGTTCCTTGTGTTGTAATCTGCCCAGATTGTTTTCATCCAATATTTACTGTTTGTTTGTCTAGATTGTTGTCTAATTCTGGTTGGTTATTGTGTTGCTTGGGGCGTGAAAACAACCCAGCAAAAAGTCACAAAAAAAAGAAGTTTCACATATCTCATTGTTCTTGAGTCGTTGCTGGAAATTTTTCCTTGGGAGGCTGCCGAACCTCTTTTGCCCTTATTTCTTGAACTTTTGTGTTGTTTCTTGCAAAACTTGAATACCAAAACATATTTGGGGAAGTTCTTGAGCTTCTTGAACGAATTTCTTGAAGTTCTTGAACCACCAAAGGCTGATTTGGGGAGATTCTTGAAACCAAATTGTGGGGTTCTTGATACTTGAAACAATCTTCAATCTTGTCTTGGCGAATCTTGAAGCTAGAACCGAATTCAAGGAAATTTTTGGGACTGGAATTACGTGCTTAAAATAATCTGTTGAGCCACAAAAGAAACAAAAGAAAGAAAGAAAAGAAACGAAAAAAGGAAAGAAAAAAAAGGGAAGAAAGATATTGGCTCTAGTTTCCTAATTGTGCACCAAGTCCCACCTTGACTCCAACTAATCCTAATTCTGTTGGGATTAATAGCAGCCAAGAACCCATCGGCCAAAGGCCCAAGTTCCCCTCCAACTGACCTAAAACAGCCCACCTTACACCCAATTCTGTTTCCAAAATCCAAAAGCCAACCGCTACACCTTGCCACGCCAAACCAGCCCGCAATTTTGAATCGGTTGAGCATCACTTTATGATCCGATTGGACTGCAATTTAAGGGCTGACCTATACACCAAAATACCCCAAAAACCTGACCAAAAGACCGAGGATCAGCAGCTCGACAAATTCCAGAAATTTTGCCCTTCGGGTAGAGTTTTCTAGGATTTTCAAAATTTCAACCTTGAAGTCACTTGTCTTGCTTTCTTTTTGAGTCGTTAGTTATTGTTAGTCCTAATCTGAGTTTTAGGTCACGTCTAGGTCTTCATTCACCTCCATCCATTGCTACTATCTTGTGTCACTTATTGACTAGTCAAGAACGAACCTTACGGTGATGCCTAACTTGTTCAACCCGAGCAACTAGCAAGTCAAGGAATTGTTTGGTGAGACTATTAGAGAGTGATACACTTGAGTGAAACACGAGCGTGAGTGACCTATACATTGTACAAAAAAAAAACAACAGAAAGAGAGGTAGTTGTTTATTTGCAGGTTTACCTAAGTATGTCAAGTGGAGAGTTGGAGAACAAACCATGGACTTAAAACTACACATGGAGGCCATGATGGAAGAATTCAAGCAGAGTTTGGATGAAGCTTTCGAGCCTCTTCATCGACGCCTTGACCGAATGGTGAATAAGGATGTCAAAAGGAGGGGTTCTACACAATTCCACCCCAACGTCCAACCTACCTCTTCAAAGTCAGTATATTCAAGGAGAAGTGAGGAGGTTCATTTGACAACAAAGCATGCAAATACATTATCCGTAGATGAAGGAGTTAGTAGAGTGTGGGAGACATATCAACAACTCCTCCAACAAAAACTTGAAAAAGAGCGAGTTGAGTGTGGTGGTGAGAGTGCACTTGAGGTAAAAGTTGAGGAATGTGAGTTAGAAAAAGAGGTAAAAAAATCTGAGAAGATGAGTGAAGCATCAAGTGAGCTGATTGTGCATGGGAAGGCGAGTGTTTATAGCTTTCCTAACAAACTTAACTTTGCCTTGTTTAGTGTTTCTGCTTTTGTACAGATTAAGCGAAGTCAAGTGAAGTTAGTCATGCAATGTTCCATTCCAAAGTCACTTGTACAATTCACTAGCTTCCATGGAGTTTGTCTGCTAGGAGATAAATCTATTTGGTATCACTTCATGGAACAACGTCAACCCAAATCTGGCCGCACCAATGGAGAATTAATTCGAACTCATCATGAAGGGAGAATTCCATATTTCTATTCTTGTTTGTTGCCTATGATTCACTCATCATCTTTACCTTCTTTTGAGCATCATTTCCATCCTCACACTTGTATTTCCTATGCAGATTTTGAAGGAAAATGTAAAGAGCCATCAATGCAGTCTCAAGTTGAATCGATTGATGGAAGGAGTCATGTGTCAAAGGGAGTTTTTGCATTTAACTTTTATTCTACACCTTCTCACCACTTAATTAATGATGTTCCATTGCTTATATATCCAATTTCTGGTTCAAAACAAGCTGAGACTTATTTTGTCTTTGTAGGTTGTAAGGCTGTTTGAAATTTTCCAGCTTTGATTAAAGAGTTGCAACCTGATTTCATGCTTGTGCCAACTGCTTGTTGTGATCTTCCATGCATATTCATACATCCAAAAGCTGGTCACCATGAGTTCATTTTATCAACTCCAACTGGCGCAAATTCATGTGACTCGTATGGAGTGACCTTCACTTCATTGCTGCCACTTATGTTGGGTGATGCACACAAATGTGTCAATCAAGACCTGAATGTTGTTCTTACGTCACTGGTTCATGCTTCCACGGAAGTGCAACACGATTGGCTCATTGTTCTATCTCCAGATGGGCAAGTAGTGCCAAATCAGCAACAACTAGGGTCGAATTATACTACCTTGCACAATCAGATTCGAAATTTTTCTAAGCTGAATGAGAGTCATTGTGACAGCCCCACCTCTCCCTAGGGCGAACCCTAGGGTATCAGCGGACTGCCTGCCCAGCTCTCGTCAGGACTCGATCGATCAAAGAACTAGTACCTCAATATGCTCAATGGAAAAACTTTAAATCAAAGAGTACAAACCCTAATAGCAAGTAATCGTCCAACCAACTGTCCAAACTTAAGAAGTCAAACTAAAAGTCACACTTACCACTTTGTACTATAATTACATAATACGGGTCAAACTTAAGTATTTAAACTTACACAAGTTGAAAATAAAGTCATTACAACAAAAGGATTACAAGTTTAATAAAAAAGGAAGCTAGTAAGGCCCTTGATCCTAAATCCGTCCCCGATCTGTTAAGGAAAACAAAGGGAGTGGGGTGAGCTAAAGCCCAGTGAGGTTCCAAGTAAAGCAAGTAAGCACGTAGTCACATAAGAGTATAAAATAACCAAGTAAATACTGTGCAATACGATAATAAATAAATCACGGTTCAATTTAAGGATACGAGTGGCTTTCAAAAGCCAAATTCCCTTGAGCTTGATCACACCGGGGCTCGTTGACTCTCCGTCAACGTTTACATTTAAGAAATATACAGTCCGTAGATCACCACTTTCTCCAATCTCCGTCCACCAGTCAACCCCCTACCGGGCCCGCACTCCATATCAGTAATTGGGTAATACTCGAGTATACCGGTTTCCAGTGATCAGTAAACAGTCCCCAAGGTTTATCAGCCTTCTCGACCAAGCCCTTGCTGGCTCGATAGAACCGATTCACCTATGGGGTAGGGTACCCCAAACAGTGGCAATAGTTGAAGGGGTATCACCCAACAACTCATGTACAGTCACATATAGATGAATCACATCTCATACAGTCACATATAGAGAGATTATATCTCATAATAACAGTACACAGAGCCACAGTGGAAAATGAGGAAGGTCGAGTGGGATAATGTACACGCTCGCCTCCATTTCATTAAAACATAGTTCGGCTCAAACAGTAGCAATTCAAGCATTCAGTTATTTCACATAAGTAGGTAGCAGGTAGTGGAACACTCACCTGGCAAGCAAAATAGTAGTCAACGTCAAGTCACGCGGTTACGTTCACCGCCGTTTCCCACTCCTAGGGTAAACGAATGAAATTGTTAATAATCTAAGTTAAACTTCAAGCTAAAAGTGAGCTCGTTAGGTGACTAAGTGAGTGGTTAGATCGGCTCAATTTACCATGAGAATTAGGCCCAAAATGCAGTGAAAGTTCATGAGGAAACAAGTTTAACAAATGTAAGAGAGTTGGTTAAAAGGAAAGTTTCATTCAAGCCTTAAAAAGTTTCTCGCGGGTAAACAGTCGTGCCCGCGCAGTCTCGGTAAAACAGCTATATCTCACTGTAGGAAGGTTGGAATTAGGTGTTGTCAGCGGCGTTGGAAACTAGACTCGAAGGGCTTTCCAACGGTACCTCGTAAACTTTCTAGTTAGTCTTCTAGAAGAAACAGTAGCTCGGGAAAGTTGGATGATTTTCCAACCTTGGATCAGTTTCAAACCCTACCAAATGCAAACTAATTCCTCATGCTATCTTCATTTGTTTTGGTTCAAATTCACCCAAATCAGTCCTCTAATGTTCATATAAAGGGAGTTAAGTCACTTGGTACCATTTGAGCTCAAAATACAACACATAAACATGCACACGGGTTCCATAACAAGCTAGTTATCTTGCAAAGGCTAAACCAGTCCACTAATGGTCCTTCTAGCCACTTTACTTGTTCCAAATTCATTTCAATTCACACATGAACTTAACCAATCTCTAGCCAAGTTGTTTAAGCATGCTTAGGGTATAATTAAACCACAAAAATAAAAAAAAAACCCTTCCTACAAAGGCCGGTCAGCCATGGTACAAAACAGTCCACAATTTCCCCAATCATGTCACCAACCTTCATCTTCTATTGATTTGCACTTAAACCACATATCAAGTATAAATCTAGCTTAAAGGAGGTTTTAAAACATGTAAAGCCATCATAAACAACCATGAACAAAGGGTAAACATTTCATCAAACACTTGGTGTGCATACTTTCTACCTCAATTTCCTCTTGCTTAATTCAAGAGTTCAACCCAAAATCTTGTCCAAACAACATGTAATTTGCCATGGAAACCTCAAATACATGTTAAAACACTATAAAACCAAAATTTAAGGATTACTTACCTTTCTTATATGAAGCTTAGAACACCAAATCAACCAACCAATTGAAGCCTTGAAGCTTGAATCTAGTACCAAGATTAGAAGGAAAACTTTCACTAAGTTGCAATCTTTCTCTTGGATTTGTTTTGCTCTAAGTTGCTAGTGTTTGAAAGCTGAAATTTTTGGAGCTCTCTCTCTTCTTTTCTTGTCTAAAATTTCGGCCATAAGGGGGGTTAATAAGAGGGCCAAAGTGTTTTAAAATTTTAGCTAACCTTTAGTCAAACAAAAGCTTGGTTAGGGTTTTGCCACATAACTCAATTTTTGTCCATAATCTCTCTTGATCTTTTGACCAATGCTAATTCCACCCTTCCAAGTGTACCAATACTTAATTAACAACCCTAACCTATCTTTTAAAGTCCTTAATACAAAACAAAGCCACTTGGAAACAAATGATTGGTGGATTATTAAAAATCAACTCAAGTAACTATTTTTCTTCAAGTAAAAGGAATAAAATGCAATGCATGAAAAATGTTGTAATACATGGGAAATGTCATACAATGGTATATAATAAGTGGTCTAAATCTTAGAATAAAGCATGTATTTAGGGGAAATTAGGGTTTCAAGTGAGGGTTCTCACACTCTCTCCCCCTTAAAGAATTTCGTCCTCGAAATTCTCACCTTGATCACTGAGTAGTTCAGGGTATTTGGCATGAATCTCGTCCTCAACTTCCCAAGTAGCTTCCTCCACCTCATGATTTCTCCACAAAACTTTAACTAAGGGTATCTGCTTAGTTCGCAATTTTTTCACCTTTCGATCTAAGATTCGCATTGGCCTCTCTTCATAAGTCAACGACTCATCCACATCGATTTCCTCTGGCTTCAGTACATGAGTGGGATCTGGATGATACTTTTTCAACATAGACACGTGGAATACGTCATGAATTCTGGATAAACTCACTGGTAACTCCAATCGATATGCCACATTGCCAACTCGTTGGAGAATTTTGAACGGTCCCACATATCTCGGTTGAAGCTTCTTGCCTTTTCCCGCCGTAAGACTTCGAAGCGGCGTAACTTTCAAGAACACTTTATCTCCAATTTCAAACTCCAAGTCTTTCCGTCGATTATCGGCATAACTCTTCTGTCGACTCTGAGCTGTCTGAAGTCTCTGACGTATCACCTTTACTTTTTCATAAGCCTCCTCAATCCATGGTATGGTAGTTGGATCTAGGATCTTTCTTTCCCCTACTTCATCCCAGAAGATCGGTGATCGGCACTTCCGTCCATAAAGAGCTTCATACGGTGCCATTTGTATGGACGAATGATAGCTATTGTTGTATGCAAATTCAACTAAAGCCATGTATTGCCCCCAACTTCCACCAAAATCCAAAATACAAGTCCGTAACATGTTTTCAAGTGTTTGAATGGTTCTCTCTGATTGCCCGTCAGTTTGGGGGTGGTAAGTAGTACTAAAGTTCAACTTGGTTCCCAATACTCCTTGTAATTGCTGCCAGAAACGGGATACAAACCGGGGGTCTCTATCAGAAACAATACTTACGGGAATTCCATGCAACCTCACAATCTCGTCCATATACAGTTGGGCCAATTTCTCCAAAGAATACCTCATGTTTATAGCTAAGAAATGAGCAGACTTGGTCAACCTGTCTAGTATTACCCAAACGGCATCATGACCTTTTTGGGTACGGGGTAACCCTGATACGAAATCCATAGTTATGTGTTCCCATTTCCACTCAGGGATCTCAAGGGGTTGCAAAAGACCTAAAGGTTTCTGATGTTCAGTTTTCACTTGTTGGCACACTAAACATTTTTGGACAAACTGGGCAATTTCCTTTTTCATTTTATCCCACCAATACAACCTTCTCAAATCTTGATACATTTTACTACTTTCAGGATGTACTGTATACTTAGATCGATGTGCCTCTTCCAAAATGTCCCTTTTTATCGTTTCATCTTGTGGCACCACTATCCGGTCGCGAAATTTCAAGATACCTTCGGAACTCACTTTAAAGTCTTGTATCTCTCCTTTTTGCACTTTTTCTGACCATCTTTGCACCATCTGGTCATTCTTTTGAGATTCTTTAATTCGATCTATCAAATCAGACCTCACCATGATATTGGCTAAAATCACCCTCTGTTGGTCCAATCGTGGGTTCCATTCACTCACCTCTTCCAACAAATTCCACTCTTTAACCATTAAACCAGCCACTTGCACTTTTCGACTTAGAGCATCTGCTACAACATTGGCCTTACCCGGGTGGTAGTTAATCGTACAGTCGTAATCCTCCAAAAATTCTACACATCAACGCTGTCTCAAGTTTAACTCCTTCTGGAGAATAAGTATTTCAGGCTCTTATGGTCGGTATACACCTCAAAAGTCACTCCATACAGGTACTGCCTCCACTTCTTCAGGGCAAAAACTATAGCGGCCAATTCTAAGTCATGAGTGGGGTAATTTTGCTCATGGGGCCTTAACTTTCTAGAGGCGTAGGCAATTACATTCCCATTTTGCATTAGAACACACCCCAAACCTTCCCTTGAAGCATCCATATATACAACGAAACTATCGGTCCCATTTGGTAAGGCTAAGACTGGCGCCGAAGTCAACCGCTTCTTTAATTCCTGGAAACTAGCTTCACACTTAAGGTTCCAGACAAATTGGCCACGCTTTTTGGTCAGGTCGGTTAAAGGTCTAGCTAACTTGGAGAAATCTTTGATGAACCGCCGGTAATATCCAGCTAAACCTAGGAAACTACGGACCTCCGTTGGGGTTTCCGGTTGTTTCCATTCTGATACGGCCTCTACCTTTACTGGACCCACCGCAATACCATCTTTCGATATTATATGCCCTAGAAAAGAAACTTGCTCCAGCCAAAACTCACACTTGTTAAACTTGGCATATAACTGATGTTCCCTTAAAGTCTGCAAAACTATCCTTAAGTGCCGTTCGTGATCCTCTCGAGTCTTAGAATATACCAAAATATCATCAATAAAGACTACAACGAACTGATCCAAGTAGGGTTTAAAGACTCGATGCATCAGGTCCATGAATGCAGCAGGAGCATTTGTTAAACCAAAAGGCATCACTGCGAACTCAAAATGCCCATATCTGGAATTAAAAGCCGTTTTAGGTATATCCTCATGTCTAATCCGTAACTGGTAATACCCTTGTCTCAAATCCAGCTTAGAGAAAACTACCACCCCTTGTAACTGGTCAAATAACTCATCAATGTGCGGCAAAGGGTATTTATTTTTCACCGTGACCTCATTTAAGCCGCGATAGTCTATACAAAGTCTCAAACTGCCATCCTTTTTCTTAACAAATAGGACAGGCGCTCCCCACGATAACTCACTTTCTCAGATAAACCCTTGTTCTAACAAATCCTGTAGTTGTAGTTTTAAACTCCTTAAGTTCGGCGGGGGCCATTCGGTAGGGTGTTTTTGCAATGGGAGCGGTTCCAGGCACCAAATCCACCTTAAATTCTACTTCCCTCTCTGGTGGCATCGATTTCAACTCATCGGGGAAGACGTCGGGAAATTCATTCACTATTAACACATCCTCCAGTTTCACTTTATCCCCGGGAGTGTTAATTAAGAAGGCTAAGTAACCTTGCGCCCCTTTGCTCAGCAACTTCCTAGCTCGAATTCCCGAAACAAGTGCAGATGAGGCTAACCTACCTCTCACGTCCAACCTTAGAGTTGCCTCTCCGGGTATAGAAAACTCCACTACCAATCCATGCCTATAATCACATCGTACCCCTTAAGATTTAAACTTATCAAGTCTCCCACTAACTTTCTTTCTCCAACCCAAATCTCACAATCTTTATAAACCATGTTGGTGATTAGGGTTTGATCCCCAGTAGGTGTTTTAACTTCTAAGTCAAAGGGCAATTTAACATGATTCACATCAATACCACACATAAAAGCAGGATTCACAAACGAATGGGTTGCCCCAGGGTCGGTCGCAACCCATTCGTTTGTGAATCCATTCGTTTGTGAATCCTGCTTTTATGTGTGGTATTGATGTGAATCCTGTTAAATTGCCCTTTGACTTAGAAGTTAAAAGCGGGCCGCATGTGAGCTTCATTATCAAGTTAAGAGACTAGTATAGGCTCCATAATAAAGATGGGCAGCCCATAGGGCCTTGGCCGACCAGCCCATGTGCGGGCTTCATTGTTAGTTTCCTTAGTAAGTTAGGTTTAGGGTTAGTTGGAGTTAGTTTTTCCATTGATAGTTAGGATTTCCGCTCACAAAGCCTATAAATACAAAGGCTTGGCTGAGACTTTAGTCATTCAATATTCATTAATCAAATTTCAGTTTTAAGAGTATTCTCTTAGCTTCGGTTAACTTTGAATATCTTAGATTTGTTCTAAGTGTTCTTCTTGGCTTATCAAGCAAGAATCACACTTGCTCGTGGCGCCGTTCTACCGTTAACCATAAGTTCCTTTAATCTTTTCTTGAGGGTTAAGACTCAATCTTAGTTCTCATCCAAGGGATTCTAAGGGGGTTTAGGGTTCCGCTCGTTCAAACCTTGGAGTCGCTTGTCTAGATCCTGTGTTGTTGGAATACAAGTTCGCCAAGCACGGTTGGGTTCGTATCATCTGGTAATCAGAGCTAGTTGACAACTTCCAGGTTATATCCTACCTTTTCTTGTTTTGTTTGAGTCTTATTTTGTCATATCAATTATGCCTTATTGCCCAAACGAAAAAAAAAACAAAAAAAGAAAAAAAATTTTGTCGTCAATTTCCTTCTTACGTTCCTGTCCGTATTGTGTCTTGTTGTTGCCGATCAGTTCTTGCTATATGCCTAAAAAAATAAGGTTCTAAGACCAGGAAAAATCCTTTGACTCTCTAAAACACGCACTCACACACGCACCTGTATTATCTCTTCCTGACTTTTCTCAGACATTTGAGATTGAATGTGATGCGTCAGGAATTGGCATTGGAGCAGTGTTGATTCAGGGAGGACGACCAGTGGCTTACTTTAGTGAGAAACTAAATGGAGCAATGTTGAACTATAGCACCTATGACAAGGAGCTATATGCCTTAATTCGAGCACTCCAAGTGTGGCAACACTACCTCCAAGCCAAGGAGTTCGTCATCCACACTGACCACGAGTCGCTCAAGTTTCTCAAATCTCAAAACAAGCTGAGTAAGAGGCATGTGCGATGGATTTCATTCATAGAGACTTTTCCGTATGTTATTAAGTACAAAACCGGTAAGTCCAACATAGTTGCTGATGCACTCTCACGAAGGTATACACTTCTTGCTACTCTAGATGCTAAATTGCTTGGTTTTGAGCTTATCAAGGATCTATACTCAACTGATGGTGATTTTAAGTTAGTGTTTGAAGCATGCAAGCAAAAGGCCCAAGAGAAGTTCTTCATAGCCGACGGATTCCTTTACTACTTGGACCGATTATGCATTCCCAAATGCTCAATTCGTCAATTACTAGTTAAAGAATCTCGTAGTGGAGGATTAATGGGGCACTTTGGGATAGCTAAAACTCTCTTAATCTTGCAGGAACATTTATACTGGCCCAACATGAGGAGGGATGTCGAGAGAGAGGTTGCACGATGCATTCAATGCCTTCGCGCCAAATCCAAGGTAAATCCACATGGTCTTTACATGCCTTTGCCTATACCTAGTGAACCATGGGTGGATATTTCTATGGATTTTATTCTTGGTTTACCAGGACGAAAAGAGGACATGACTCCATCTTTGTTGTAGTGGATAGGTTCTCAAAAAATGGCACACTTTATTGCATGTCACAAAACTGACATTGCACCCTACATTGCTGACCTGTTCTTTAAAGAAGTAGTCCGCTTGCATGGTATTCCCCACACTATTGTCTCTGACCGTGATGTTAAATTTCTGAGCTACTTTTGGAAAACACTTTGGTCTAAGTTAGGCACTAAGTTGTTGTTTTCAACTACTAGTCACCCCCAAACTGATGGCCAAACCGAGGAGTACACCTACTAGTACACCTGAGGAATCCAAGGAAAATGTAACGCTCTCAAAAATAAGAAGAATGGACTTTCCGCACTACCCACCCTGGACATTAGGACAATTGGAAGAAGGTTCTTCAAGAGGAATTCAAATAGGAAAAGGGCAACAAGAGGGAATTCCTCGAGAAAGCCAAAAAGTGGCTCCTCGCTTGGCTTGTGGATATTGTGGGAAGACAAATCATACTGAGGATGAATGTTGGGTGAAGGGGCGCAAGTGTCTGATTTGCGGAAGTACCGACCATCAAATTAACAACTGCCCGAAGAAGCAGTCACGAGGGAATAGTGCTCAACAAGTGGATAGAACCAAATCTAGACAATCTAATGACAGAGGGAACCGACCAAAAGTACCAGCACGGGTGATGTGTGCACGGACCTTAACCCAAGTAATGACCCAGTTCGAGTACCATTTGGGCCCATTCACGGACCTTAGCCCAAGTAATGACCCAGTTCGAGTACCATTTGGCCCAGTCACACGTGCACGGGCCAAGCGCTTCAAGGAGTCACTCCAAGCCCTAGTGCGAAGTGTGCAAGACCAACAAGGAGTCCATAGAGACATTGAAGGCTTGGAAGGGGATACTCAAGTCATCTACACAATGATCCAAGCCCATGAAGAATCAAGTGGGCCTCCAAGTGGGTTGGTCGATTAGGCCCTAGGCCTTAGTCCCAGGTTTTCATCTTGTTAGAGTTGGATTAGCTTATTAAATTAGGTCATGGGCCGGCCCATCTTGTCCATGGAGTGGCCGACCCCCTTGTTTGCTTTATTAGGGTTTCATTAGTCCCTTGACCTAGTCCCTTAGCCTATATAAAGGCTCACTTTGTACGGTCAAAGAGGTTACGCAATTTTGATAATAAACAATTAGTTTTGTTTTCTCTTCCATTGAGAGATTCAAATCCTTTACTTGCTTTGGTAAGGGTTATTGAGCAATCTTGCGCTTGCCCATGATTGTTCTACCGACCTATTGACTTGAGTATTCACCTCAATTTGGAGTCGTCGTTCTACCGCCTTTAATCAAATCGTGTCGTCCGTTTTGGTTTTAGGCTCCGCAATCCAAGCGTTGGACAACCTCGCTAGATCCTTGGGCAAACGTGCTACGTGTCTCGAAACGCGTTGATCGAGGACCGTATCAGTTGGTTTCAGAGCTTAGGTGGAGGTATTCTTCGTTATATCCTTATTTTTCGTAGTGTGTCGTCTAGGTTTCGTTGTTTCCGCTGCTTTGTGTAAAAAAAAAAACGAATCGGCACTGTTCATCGGATACTGTTTCACGTCACTGTTCATCGAGTACTGTTCCCCGTCACTGTTCATAGGCATTGTTCACGTACTGTTCGTCCGCGGTACTGTTCATCCGAACACAAATCTGTTTGGGTGTTGTCTTTTCGTGCCTTCTGTCCAAATTTCGTTCTTGGATCTTGTGTTTGGGTTGTTTGGGTTTCAAAACAAGAAAAACAAAAAAAAAAGTTGCGACAGCTAGGGTTTCATTTGCGGCTAGGGTTCTTGTGTGCTAGGGTTTTTTTCTTTGCGCAAATCTGTCCAAGCTTTCTTTTTGAGTCTTCCAAGTTGTTTTACTTGTTTTCCAAATTTGATTTGTGGTTAACTTGGTTGGTATTTTGTGAATCTTGAAGAGAACCTACAAGAATATTGAGTTTCTTGAATTTCTTGACCACAATCTTGAAGTTCTTGAAGTCTTGATAACTTGCTTGGGAGTTCTTGAAGGATCTTGAGGATCTTGAAGGTTTCTTGTGTGTTTCATTAGCCAAAACAAATCTGGAATATTATTCCATTCGGCCAAGCTTGTGTTGTGTTTGTTCGTTATAGTAAAAAAAAAAAAAATTCGGGGGGTACTGTTCACGTTGGTACTGTTCATCCGAAAAAAAAAGAAAGAGGAAAAGAAGAATCGGTTGGCAAGAAAACAAAGAGGAAAAAAAAAATAGCAACCGAATTGTGTGGGGAAAAATTCTGATTTGCGCCATACTACTTGGAATAGAATTTGGAAGTTATTAAAAGTTGTTTCAAGAAAAGGTTTTTCTAAAAGGGTTTCCAAAACTAACTTGTTTTCCAAAGTCAATTAGGAAACTAAGTAACGCACTTGGATAACTCTTTTGTCTTCACTTGGGCACCCTCCTACATTTTCGGAACACCTTCCTACGTTTTAGGAACACGCTCCTACATTTTAGGAGTTAGGGTTTTCGTTGATTCCTTTCACACTAGCGCACCTTCCACTTCTGTCCGAGTCTAGAAAGCTTCCTAAACCGTCCATTCTTGTCTCCTTTTTGCACCCGCATTGTGTCTTGCTTCTTGATTACTTTTGTGGATAGTTTGGTGACAATTCTTGGATTTTGTGCGGCATTTCTCAACTACTCAAGCCAACAGGTAAGGAATTTTGGTAAGATTATTTGGGTGCTTTGAGTGATACACGAGTGATGAGCACATACACGTGAGCTTGTGTGTCGTGAGGAATCTCTTTTTTTCGTTGCTAATTTTTTGCAGGTTACCTCATACATCATGGCGAGTACAAGACGCATAAAAAGCTAACTCACAACATTGTCTTCTTGATCCCAAGGAAGTCAAAGAAGTGGCATTACGTGGCGTAGATGAGCAATGGGACATCGTCAAATCTCAGTTGCTTGGTTGGTTTTATACGCGTTGTGGTGTCAAAGATAAAATCTGTAGCTTGGCCATTGATGGGAGTTGTGAAGTCAACCTTGCAAGTGCTATCATGGTTGAGAAATTAAAATTTCCAACCATTGATCATCTTCAACCGTACAAGTTGATAAGTACTCATGGTGATGTTTGGGTTACTAAGCACACACTTGTACCTATTCAAATCGGCAAATATGTGGACGAGGTGTTGTGTGATGTAGTCCCAATTCAAGTGACACACGTGTTGTTGGGCAAAGCATGGATGTCGAGGCGAGAAGTTAAATATGAAGGACATACTGATACGAACCCAACCATGCTTGGCGAACTCGTATTCCAACAACACAGGATCTAGACAAGCGACCCAAGGTTTGAACGAGCGGAACCCTAAACCCCCTTAGAATCCCTTGGATGAGAACTAAAATTGAGTCTTAACCCTCAAGAAAAGATTAAAGGAACTTATGGTTAACGGTAGAACGGCGCCACGAGCAAGTGAGATTCTTGCTTGATAAGCCAAGAAGAACACTTAGAACAATCTAAGATATTCTGATACGAACGTCGCCAACCTTGTGACGAAACCCGTAAGAGATTAGACTCAGGATCGACAAGAGGGTACCAAGCTTGGAGCGGATGACCTCAACCCGTTAATCACGTGGTTAACGAACTTTGGTATAAAGGTAGTAGACGCCACAATCTAGTGCGATTCTAGATTGATAAGTCACGAACACTTAGAGGGATTCTAAGATATTCAAGAAGCCTTGGAGAAACCAAGAAAACTCTCAAACTGTATTGTATTGATTGAATGTTTAATTGCATAAAACATGACCCTAGGTAGGCTATTTATAGCCATACAAGTAGAAACCTAAAGTGAATTGGAAAAGGCTAAACATGACAAAACGTTCCTTCATTTTAGGACCTTTAGGATCGGCTCCTTCATTGTAGCAAGCTGGCCGATTTTATTCTTTAAATAAAATGACTAAACAAGACTCCAAGCTAGCTAATTAAACGGCTAACGCCAAGCTCGACTTAGGACGCCTTCAATCGTGGTCCTCCTTGACTCGAACAACATGGACAACCTTCAATCCTTCATGTTCAAGTCCCTCAATGACCTTGGGAACAATTTCTTGTCTTTGCACCTCACGAACAAGCCCTTGGAGGTCCTCACGTATCTTCTTAGCACGTGCTCGCGTCACGGGTCCTAGGGGTACTCGAACTATGCTCAATGGTGTCTCTTGGTTCGTATCATCCCCCTCCTCTTGAAAAGGATTTGTCCTCAAATCAGCTTCATCGTCTGCAAGAAAAGGAGATAGATCAGAGACATTGAATGTAGCGCTTACATTGTACTCACCGGGAAGGTCTAGCTTGTAAGCATTGTCGTTGATGCGCTTGATGACTTGAAATGGCCCATCTCCTCGTGGAAGGAGTTTATTGCGCCTTTGGACCGGGAACCTCTCCTTTCGTAGATGTAACCACACCCAATCTCCAGGCTCAAACACCACGCGTTGGCGGCCCTTGTTAACCCTTTGAGCCACTTGATCCCTCCTTCGCTCAATGTTTAAGCGGACCTGCTCATGCAATTTCTTTACAAAATCTGCTCGTTTAGCACCATCTAAGTTAATGCACTCAGAAGAAGGTAAGGGTGATAAGTCTAGTGGTGTTAAAGGGTTAAAACCATAGACTATTTCAAATGGTGAGAAATGAGTAGAACTATGTACCGTGCGGTTGTATGCAAACTCAACATGGGGTAAACACTCTTCCCAAGTTCGAATATTTTTTCTAATGATGGCACGTAAGAGTGTAGACAATGTGCGGTTGACAACCTCAGTTTGGCCATCTGTTTGTGGGTGACTAGTAGTAGAAAAGAGTAATTTAGTACCCAATTTTCCCCACAAAGTTTTCCAAAAGTAACTCAAAAATTTGACATCCCTATCAGAGACAATTGTCCTAGGTATGCCATGCAATCTAATTATTTCTTTGAAAAACAATTCAGCAATGTGAGATGCATCATCTGTTTTGTGACATGGTATAAAATGTGCCATTTTTGAAAATCTATCAACAATAACAAAGATGCTATCATTACCCCTCTTTGACCTAGGTAACCCCAAAACAAAATCCATGGAAATGTCGGTCCAAGGTTCCTTAGGTACAGGTAACGGACTATAGAGACCATAGGGTTGAAGTTTGGACTTAGCTTTGTGACAAGTGATGCACTTGGCCACCATTCGTTCCACATCGCGCTTCATCCTTGGCCAGTGGAAGTGCTCTTGAAGGATAGCTAAGGTTTTAGCCACACCAAAATGTCCCATCAAGCCACCTCCGTGTGCTTCCCTAACGAGTAAAGAGCGAATAGAGCAGTTAGGTATACACAGTCGATTGAGGTAGAAAAGAAATCCATCAAGGATGTAGAATTTACCTTGAGTTGCTGAACCACAAGAATCATAAATACCTGAGAGATCTGGGTCATTGGAGTATAGCTCTTTAACTAACTCAAACCCTAATAGCCTTGCATCAAGTTGAGTGAGTAAAGAG
The DNA here is from genome assembly GCA_023065735.1 of Coffea humblotiana. Lineage (NCBI taxonomy): Eukaryota > Viridiplantae > Streptophyta > Magnoliopsida > Gentianales > Rubiaceae > Coffea > Coffea humblotiana. Next base: position 24,499 of record JACYVW010000165.1, read on the forward strand.
TAACGACGTGATAATGCATCAGCAACAACATTCGTTTTCCCAACTTTGTATTTAATCACATAAGGGAATGTTTCAATAAATGCAATCCACCTAACATGACGCTTGTTCAACTTATGTTGTGACTTAATGTGTTTAAGCGATTCATGGTCAGTGTGTATAACAAATTCCCTTGGTCTCAAATAATGTTGCCAAGTCTCTAAAGCTCGAATTAAAGCATACAACTCTTTATCATAAGTGGAATAGTTCAAAGCTGCCCCATTGAGTTTTTCACTGAAGTATGCAATTGGTTTGCCCTCTTGCATTAAGACAGCTCCTATACCCACCCCAGATGCATCACACTCTATTTCAAACATCCTATCAAAGCATGGTAATGCAAGTAATGGTGCGTGTGTGAGTTGGTGTTTAAGCATTTGGAAAGCACGTTCTTGAGCATCACCCCACACAAATGGCTCATTTTTCTTAATTACAGCAGTTAAAGGTGCAGCAATGGTGCTGAAATCTTTAACAAATCGCCTATAAAAACTAGCAAGACCATGAAAGCTGCGTACCTCACCCACCGTGCCTGGAGTAGGCCATTCTCGAATTGCTTCGACCTTCTCCTCGTCCACTTTGATTCCCTGTTTACTCACAACAAAGCCTAGGAAGACAAGTTGATCAGTACAAAAGGAGCACTTCTTGAGGTTAGCATAGAGTTTTTCCCTTCGAAGTACTTCAAGAACAAGTTTCACATGCTCAACATGCTCATCCAGGCTCCTACTATAAATCAGGATGTCATCAAAATATACAACTACAAACTTTCCTAGAAATGGACGAAGTACGTGGTTCATTAATCTCATGAACGTACTAGGTGCGTTAGTTAGACCAAATGGCATAACTAACCACTCATACAATCCATGTTTGGTTTTAAAGGCCGTTTTCCATTCATCTCCCTCTTTCATCCTAATTTGATGATAACCGCTTTTTAGATCAATTTTAGTGAAAATCACAGCACCATATAGCTCATCTAACATATCATCAAGTCTAGGAATCGGGTGACGATATTTTACCGTTATTGCATTGACGGCCCTACAGTCAGTGCACATTCGCCAACTTCCATCCTTTTTAGGTACCAAGATGACGGGAACCGCGCACGGACTCAAGCTTTCCCGCGCCCATCCTTTTGTTAGGAGCTCTTCGATTTGGCGTTGGAGCTCTTTTGTTTCATCTGGTCCCATTTTGTAAGCTGGTTTGTTAGGAAGTGGGGCACCTGGAACCAAGTCGATTTGATGTTCAATTCCCCTTATTGGTGGTAGTCCATTTGGAATCTCATCGGGGAAGACGTCATCATAATCCTGCAAGAGGGAGACAATACTAGGTGGTAAAGTGTTAGTAAGATCACTTGTAATAACCAACACCTCTTTGCACAAGAGTACAAAGATAGTTGTATTAACACTCAAGGCTTTTCTTACTACATTGGCTTTTATCAGTAGATTTTGCCTTTTCTCTTTCTTTTCCATTTTGGTCGGCCCACCATGTGCTTTTTTCCTCTCAATTTTCTCGGCCTTATCATTTTCTTTTGAGCTCTCGGCATTTTCCATCTTTTTCTTTTCATTCTCGTGCTCACTTTCCTTTATCAAGCTTTCTTGATCTTCACGAACTTGGCTAGGAGTAAGTGGCACTAGAACAATCCTCTTCGCGCCTTGTTTGAAGGAGTATTTATTGGTAACGCCATCGAATGTGACTCCCTTATCAAATTGCCACGGCCTCCCTAATAATATGTGGCATGCTTGCATAGGGACTACGTCGCATAACACCATGTCCTCATATTTTCCAATTTGGAAAGGTACTTGGACTTGCTTGGTGACACGAACATCCCCACTATCGTTTAACCATTGCAAACGATAAGGTGTTGGATGGCGGAGAGTGGGTAGTGCTAGTTTCTCCACCATCAAGGCACTAGCAACATTAGCACAACTTCCCCCATCGATGATCAAGCTACATACCTTTCCTTTGATATAGCATCGGGTGTAGAAGATGTTCTCCCTTTGTGCTTGGTCGGCGGTTTTGACTTGAGTTGCTAAGGCTCGTCTAACAACGAGTCCAACTCGCTCGTTGACGGGCAATGCTTCCTCTTCTTCTTCTTCTTCCTCAAGTGATGGCAACTCCTCTTTTTCATCTTCATCGTCGGTGAGAAACTCCCCAGTTGGTAAAATGATCATAGTGCGTTGGTTTGGGCATTGACTAGCGATGTGCCCTCGGCCTTGGCACTTGAAACATTTGGTATCTCGGTTTCGCCCCATGCTCGACTCAATGGCAGTCCTTGGTATTGCCTTAGACTCCCATTTAGTCATTTCCGGCCTTGGTCTTGATGGCGTAGAGCTACTCGGCCCTTTGTCTTCCTTCCTTGGTGGTGTAGTGCGAGGATAAGAGGGTGAGAAGTTGGAGTAACTCTTAGGCTGACCCCTCCTCTTAATCCTCCTTTCAATCTTGATGGCTTTCTCCACCAAGTCACCAAGCTCCACATAATGGTGTAATTCCACTTGCTCGGCGATTTCGGTCCTTAATCCGTTCAAGAAGCGCGCCATTGTCGCTTCTCGATCCTCTGTGATATCGGCTCGCAACATAAGTACCTCCATCTCCTTATGGTAGTCTTCGACACTTCGAGCTCCTTGACTAAGGGCTTGAAGCTTTTGGTACAAGTCACGGTAGTAGTGACTTGGTACGAAACGCTTCCTCATTAGTCGTCTCAATTCGGTCCAAGTTTGTACGGCGGGTTCACCGCTCCTCTTTCGACTAGTGGAGAGTTGATCCCACCACACAACGGCGTAGTCGGTGAATTCGACCACTGCCAACTTGACCTTTTGCTCCTCCGAGTAGGCATTGCAATCGAAGGCAAGTTCAATCCGCTTCTCCCACTCTAAATATGTGTCGGGGTCCGATCGTCCTTGGAAGGGAGGAATTTTCACTTTTATGCCCGGAATGTGGTCACTTGTTGGTCTACTTTCTCGCTTGGATCTTCGTTGGTAAGGCTCATAGTCGTGGTCTGAGTTAGAGTCGCTAGACTCGTGCACATGTATCCTACCACGGCTGCCTTTGGAACCTCCTTGGGACAACTCCAAACTATCGATGCGTTGGTGCATCAACTCAAGTTTTTGGTCCATCATGCATCCCAATTCGCTTTTTATTGCCTCTGTGAAAAGTTTAAGATCAAAAACTTGGGAGCTCACTCCTCCCTCGTTAGCCATGGTGAAGTAGAAGGTACGAAAAATAATAATGGAAATAAGCAAAGTTTACCTCACACACTTCCTCACGTGTATATGCTCGCTCTCGTGTATAATCACTCTAATGACCTCACCAAGGTGTTTTCAAGGCTCCTCGGTTAACTCCTTGAAGAAGTTAGAACTCCTTCTAGAGTTGTTCAACTTACCAACCAAGGTCACAAAATTCGTAGCAATTGGACGGACAAGATGAAAGGACTGACCCAGAATAAACGACAATTCAAAGCTGAATTTTATGAAGCCTAGATACGACGCTATTGACTCTTGCTTGCTGGAATTCCGTTTTGCTATTGCCTTTGGGCTCGGGCTGGTGGTTCTTATGGAGTATTGGTGCTGTTTTGGGATGTTGTGCGGCTGTTTGGGCTTGCTTTGGGGTTACACGGGCTTGGGAGAGTGGTTTGGGTCTGATGTGGGAAGGTTGGGGTGTTTTAGGAAGGGTTAGATTTGGGTTTTTGGTTTTCTTGGCTGACTTTAATCCCAATAGGTTTAGGATTAGAATTAGATCAAGAATTGAACTTGTTTCCAAGTAGAAGACTTAGAGCCAAGACTTTCTTTCTTTCTCTTTTTTTTTTCGTTTTTTTTTCCTCCTTTTTTTTTTCCTTTTCTTTCTTTGCGGCTCTCTAATCTATTTGTTCAAGAACTCAGATTCAGTCCCAACAAATTGATTTTTCGGATCAAAGTGCGAGCTTGCCAAGAAAATAAAAGTTCCCTTCCCAAGTTTCAAGAACCCTCGATCAAGAATCACCAAATCAGTCTTGGTTGATCCAAGAACTTCAAGATTTTCGATCAAGAAGCTCAAGAACTACCCAAGTTAGGTTTTGGTATCCAAGATTTGCAAGATTCAACACAAAAGTTCAAGTTTCAAGGCAAAACAGATTCGGTAATTCAAGGAGAAAAAAATTCCAGCAAACGCGATTCAAGAACAATGGTACGCGACACCTTTTTCTTTTTTTTTTTTGACACCTTTTGCTGGGTTGTTTTCACAACCAAAGCAACACAGCAAACACTACAATCTGGACAAAAAATCAATAGGAAGTAGCGACTACGATTTTGGACAGATTGCACACAAGAACACAATCCTACTTGAGACACAATAAGAGGAAACAAGAAACAAACCCTAGCGGCTGCAAATTGCTTTCGTTTCTGTTTTTTTTTTTTATTATTATTGAACTAGACACAAAACACAAAAAGATAACACACAAATAGATTTTTGTAGTCGGATGAACAGTGACACGGATGAACAGTACGCGAATAGTAATCGGTGAACAGTACCCGATGAACAGTACGATTTTTTTTTTTTTTTCTGGGCAAACACAAATAACCACAACAACAACGAGACACAAGAACACGATGCAATAAATCTGGAAATTGCGGATAGCAAACTAAAACACGAAAACAGAATTTTTGAACATGCTAGAATAAAACCCTAGCGACCTAAACATGAATTGGCACGATAAACTTGACTCAAAATAAGGAAAAGGGATATAACGTGATACCTCTTAACTAGCTCTGATTACCAACTGATACGAACGTCGCCAACCTTGTGACGAAACCCGTAAGAGATTAGACTCAGGATCGACAAGAGGGTACCAAGCTTGGAGCGGATGACCTCAACCCGTTAATCACGTGGTTAACGAACTTTGGTATAAAGGTAGTAGACGCCACAATCTAGTGCGATTCTAGATTGATAAGTCACGAACACTTAGAGGGATTCTAAGATATTCAAGAAGCCTTGGAGAAACCAAGAAAACTCTCAAACTGTATTGTATTGATTGAATGTTTAATTGCATAAAACATGACCCTAGGTAGGCTATTTATAGCCATACAAGTAGAAACCTAAAGTGAATTGGAAAAGGCTAAACATGACAAAACGTTCCTTCATTTTAGGACCTTTAGGATCGGCTCCTTCATTGTAGCAAGCTGGCCGATTTTATTCTTTAAATAAAATGACTAAACAAGACTCCAAGCTAGCTAATTAAACGGCTAACGCCAAGCTCGACTTAGGACGCCTTCAATCGTGGTCCTCCTTGACTCGAACAACATGGACAACCTTCAATCCTTCATGTTCAAGTCCCTCAATGACCTTGGGAACAATTTCTTGTCTTTGCACCTCACGAACAAGCCCTTGGAGGTCCTCACGTATCTTCTTAGCACGTGCTCGCGTCACGGGTCCTAGGGGTACTCGAACTATGCTCAATGGTGTCTCTTGGTTCGTATCATATTCAAAGTTGACAGAAGCTAAGAGAATACTCTTAAAACTGAAATTTGATTAATGAATCTTGAATCCTAAAGTCTCGGCCAAGCCTTTGTATTTATAGGCTTTGTGAACGGAAATCCTAACTATCAATGGAAAACTAACTCCAACTAACCCTAAACCTAACTTACTAAGGAAACTAACAATGAAGCCCGCACATGGGCTGGTCGGCCAAGGCCCTATGGGCTGCCCATCTTTATTATGGAGTCTATACTAGTCTCTTAACTTGATAATGAAGCTCACATGCAGCCCGCTTCCACTAGTCTTCCTCGGCCTCCTCATGGACGCGGAGTAAGCTCACCATTGTGTGATTAGCTTCTTGAATCCTTCCAATGCGTGCATGAATTATTTGGAGAAAAGTTTGGAGGTTCTCACGCATCTTTCTTGCCCTTGCTCGAGTCATTGGTCCAAGGTTTATTGATGGCGCACGTAGGTCATCCTTACTCGAGCCTTGTGAAGCGACGACTTGAGTCCTTGGCGGTTCCTCATCATTCCCCTCCTCTTGAGAAGGATTTGTCCTCAAATCGAAGTCGTCACCTACATCAAATGGAAGTAAGTCAGCGACATTGAAAGTAGAGCTAACACCGTACTCACCTGGAAGGTCAAGTTGGTAGGCGTTGTCGTTGACTTTGGCAAGGATTTGAAAAGGACCATCTCCACGGGGCATCAACTTGCTTCGCCTCTTCTCAGGGAAGCGCTCCTTGCGCATGTGTAACCACACCCAGTCTCCAGGCTCGAATAGGAGTTGCCTACGTCCCTTGTTTGCATGTTTGGCAAATTGCTCCGTGCGTTTCTCAATGTTTGCTCGTGCCTTCTCATGCAGTTGTCTCACTACCTGGCCTTTTTCTTACCATCAAGGCTAGCATGTTCACTCAAAGGTAAAGGCATAAGATCTAGTGGTGTTAACGGGTTGAATCCGTACACCACCTCAAAAGGAGAAAATTGAGTAGTGGAGTGGGTAGAACGGTTATAAGCAAATTCAATGTGGGGTAAGCATTCTTCCCACGTTCTCAAGTTATGTTTGATTGGGGCACGTAACATGGTAGACACGGTCCTATTAACTACCTCGGTTTGGCCATCAGTTTGGGGGCGACTAGTAGTTGAAAACAACAACTTAGTGCCTAACTTAGACCCAAAGTGTTTTCCAAAAGTAGCTCAGAAATTTAACATCACGGTCAGATACAATAGTGCGGGGAATACCATGCAAGCGGACTACTTCTTTAAAGAACAGGTCAGCAATGTAGGGTGCATTGTCAGTTTTGTGACATGCAATAAAGTGTGCCATTTTTGAGAACCTATCCACTACAACAAAGATGGAGTCATGTCCTCTTTTCGTCCTAGGTAAACCAAGAATAAAATCCATAGAAATATCCACCCATGGTTCACTAGGTATAGGTAAAGGCATGTAAAGACCATGTGGATTTACCTTGGATTTGGCGCGAAGGCATTGAATGCATCGTGCAACCTCTCTCTCGACATCCCTCCTCATGTTGGGCCAGTATAAATGTTCCTGCAAGATTGAGAGAGTTTAGCTATCCCAAAGTGCCCCATTAATTCCTCCACTATGAGATTCTTTAACTAGTAATTGACGAATTGAGCATTTGGGAATGCATAATCGGTCCAAGTAGTAAAGGAATCCGTCGGCTATGAAGAACTTCTCTTGGGCCTTTTGCTTGCATGCTTCAAACACTAACTTAAAATCACCATCAGTTGAGTATAGATCCTTGATAAGCTCAAAACCAAGCAATTTAGCATCTAGAGTAGCAAGAAGTGTATACCTTCGTGAGAGTGCATCAGCAACTATGTTGGACTTACCGGTTTTGTACTTAATAACATACGGAAAAGTTCTCTATGAATGAGATCCATCGCAATGCCTCTTACTCAGCTTGTTTTGAGATTTGAGAAACTTGAGCGACTCGTGGTCAGTGTGGATGACGAACTCCTTGGGTCGGAGGTAGTGTTGCGACACGTGGAGTGCTCGAATTAAGGCATATAGCTCCTTGTCATAGGTGCTATAGTTCAACATTGTTCCATTTAGTTTCTCACTAAAGTAAGCCACTGGTCGTCCTCCCTGAATCAACACTGCTCCAATGCCAATTCCTGACGCATCACATTCAATCTCAAATGTCTGAGAAAAGTCAGGAAGAGATAATACAGGTGCGTGTGTGAGTGCGTGTTTTAGAGAGTCAAAGGATTTTTCCTGGTCTTCACCCCAATGGAACGATACATCCTTTTTAATAATAGAAGTCAGAGGTGCTGCTATGGAGCTAAAATTGCGTACAAAATGGTGGTCGGTCGTGGCCATTCTTGGATGGCCTTGATTTTACTTTCATCCACCTTAATCCCCTGTGAACTTACAACAAAGCCTAGAAATGCTAATTGGTCAGTGCAAAAGGTACATTTCTTTAGATTAGCATATAGGCGTTCCTTTCGAAGGACTTTTAACACGAGTTTGACATGATGCAAATGGTCCTCCAGCCTTGTGCTATAAATGAGAATATCATCAAAATATACTACTACAAATTTGCCTAAGTACTCACGCAATACATGATTCATTAAGCGCATAAAGGTACTTGGTGCGTTAGTAAGGCCAAATGGCATGACTAACCACTCATATAACCCGTACTTAGTCTTAAATGCAATTTTCCATTCGTCCCCCTCTTTAATTCTGATTTGATGATATCCAGATTTCAGATCAATTTTTGTGAATATAATTGCCCCATGTAATTCATCTAACATGTCATCTAGACGAGGAATGGGACTGGCGATACTTTACCGTTATGGTGTTGATGGCTCGGCAGTCCGTGCACATCCTCCAAGTCTCGTCCTTCTTTGGCACAAGAATGACTGGAACAGCACAAGGGCTTAAGCTTTCTCTTGCCCATCCTTTGCCTAGGAGTTCCTCCACTTGCCTTTGGATCTCCTTGGTCTCCTCGGGGTTGCTTCTATAGGCAGGTCGGTTAGGCAGGGGTGCTCCAGGTATGAGGTCTATTTGGTGCTCAATACCCCTTACGGGTGGCAATCCACTTGGCACGTCGTCTGGAAAAACATCCTCATATTCCTGCAAAAGCTTAATAAAAGAAACTAGGCAAGGAAAGGTCAAATGTGTTAGTGCAAGTCGTTACTTCCTTGGTATAGAACAAGAGCATGGTTCGGCCTCCAAGTAGCCCTCTCCTCACATCTTTGGCTTTTGCACTTAACAATATTTTCCCCTCTTGTTTTACCTCATGATCCGTCCCATTTGTTGCCTTTTCCCTCTCATTTTGCACGGATCGTCTCCTTTCTTTTCTTTCATGTTTTTCACTTTTTTTTTCTCATCAACTTTCTCACATTCTTGCTGAATTTTCATTTGGTCCTCATACACTTGCTTAGGTGTGAGTGGTGCAAGTGTGATCTTCTTCCCTTTATGAAGGAGAGTGTACATGTTGGTACGACCATCATGGCTAGTGCTCCTATCAAAATTGCCATGGTCTACCAAGTAAAATATGGCTACCCTGCATAGGCGCAACATCACAAAGCACTTCATCCTCATAAGCACCAATTTTAAAGGAAACAAGTACCTGTTGAGACACTCGGATGTCCCCACAATTGTTTAGCCATTGCAGACGATAGGGTCGGAGGTGCTCGTGAGTTGGAAGTCCTAATGCCTCGACCATTACCACGCTTGCTACATTGGTGCAGCTCCCAGGGTCTATCACCAAGCTACACACTTTACCATTTACATGGCATCGAGTGTAGAAGATGTTCTCCCTTTGGATCTCTTCTTCCTTAATGTGCGCGGCTAGGGCGCGCCTTGCAACGAGTCCTAACCCAACGGACTCCTCCAATGGTGGTTGGACGACTGCTTCCATGTCGCCCTCCTCTTCTAAGGTGGCATCCCCTTGTATTCTTCTTCATCGTCGGATATCACCTCCCCGCTTGGTAGCACAATCATTGTCCTTTGGTTGGGACATTGACTCGCAATGTGACCAAGCCCTTAACACCTCCAACACCTGGTGTCGCGGCTCCTTGCCCTAGGAGGCTCGTTGGACAGCTTGGAGATGGTTTTTCCCTCCTCTTTGGGTGGTATGATCTTCGGCTTGGTGGGAGTGGTGTAGCCTCCCATCGTCTTGGTTTCATTCCTTGGAGGTATAGTGCGGTTATATGATGGTGAAGGTGCGGAGAAGGTTCTAAGCTGACCCCTCCTCTTAAGCCTTCGCTCCACCTTTAAGGCTTTCTCGAGCATATCCTTCAACTCCACGGAATGGTGCAAACCGTGCATGTCGACCTCATCCGCGATCTTCGCCCATAGGCCACTAAGAAATCTAGCCATAGTGGCTTCTCAGTCCTCCACTATGTCCGCTCGAAGCATGATGATTTCCATCTCTTTATAGTAATCCTCCACACTTTGGTTCCCTTGCCTTAAGTTTTGTAACTTGTGGTACAAGTCACGGTGATAATGGCTAGGAACAAAGTGCTTGCGCATAAGGATCTTTAATTCGGACCAAGTGATGATCTCAATGTCCCCACTACGCCTTCGACTAGTGGGTAATTTGATCCCACCAGATGATGGCATACTCGGAAAATGCCATGACCGCGAGTTTCATTTGCTGCTCCTCCGTGTAGTCGTTGCAATTGAACAGAAGTTCAACTTTCTTTTCCCATTCGAGGTAGGCATTTGGATCGGATTTACCTGCGAAAGGTGGTACTTGCATTTTGATTCCTTTGATCGCCTCTCCCCTTGGTTTGTAGCTCTTGGTGGTTCTCCTTGTGTGTGGGTCCAATTTCATCGTCGGAATAATTGGAGCTATCCGACTCATGTTGGACAGATTTCCTTCGGTTTCGGCTCCCTCGTGATCCGCTTTTGGGTAGCTTCGACTTTGTCGAGCCGCTCATGGACAATTTCTAGTTTTTGGTCCATGATTCGTCGGACATCACCCCTTAGAGATTCGGCAAAGAGCTTAAAATCAAAGGCTGAGGGACTATCTCCTCCTGCGTTAGACATGCTGAGGTAGTCCTGCAAGAAAAGGTTAGTTTTTGAAAATAATCTCCTCACGCGCTCCCTTAGTGTTTTACTCTCGTGCTCGTGTTTCGCTCAACTCTGGTTTATGGCTCACAAAATATTCTCAAAGCTTGATTTCGACCTTTGAAGAGGTTAGATCAGCTCAATAAGTTGTTCAATGGCCCACCAAGGATAGATCACTTGGCGCGTGAAATGAGTTTTAAGGACGCGAAACAGATTTGGAAACTCAACTAAGACAAGTATTTGTGGACAGATTTGGAATTTAATAATGAGACAAGTAGTGGACTGATCAGCTATGAAAAATGAACAAGCAAAAACTTATCAAGCGACTCAACCGACTCTATTAAAGCAAGAGACAAAAAAAATGGCGGGAATTTGTAGATCCTAGAAGGACTTACCCAATCTTACACTCGGCTATTTTGTTGGAAGGTGTAAGACAAGGACTTATGGACTTTTGTGTAGGAGTTGCGGCTGGTATGTAGGAGTTTCCTACTTTGCACAAGGTTCCAATCAGATTTGGTATTCCAAGTGAACTAGGATTTGTGTACAAACCCAAGTCAACGAGGTTGCCAAGTTCCAATAGGTTTCCTTATTGTGGTAGATCCGAACTTGGTTTCTTGTTTCTTCCTTGCGTTCTTTTTTTTTTTTTTTTGACGCAAACCAGATTGTTTTCTTTTGTTTTTCTTTTCTCGCAAGGCAGATGCAACTCAAGACAGATTCGGCTATGACTTTGGACAAGAACAGCCGCCCCTTCAAGATTCAAGAATTAGATGGATTGATTTCAAGAACTTCAAGAACTACTCACAGTTTTCCAGATTTTCGTCCAAGATCTTTTGGCAATTCAAGATTTACATCAAGACTCTCAAGAACAAGGTAGAACAGCCTTATAGTAGTGCAAGATACAAAATTTCCCAACCCTCTTGTTCAAGAAACCCGAACAAGATTAGCGACCAGATTTCTATTTTGTTCTTCCTTCTTTTTTTTTTGACTCGACAATTGAAGACTTCAAGATGCGACAACTAAAGAGTGAAAACTGGACAGAAACAATATATTGTATTCGCCAACAACTAGACACAACAGCGGACAGCAACGAAACAAGGAAAACTAGCGACACAACCAAATCAGGTTTTTTTTTTGTTTTTGTTTGTACGTTTGGACAACAAGACAGATTTGAAGCGACAAAATATGACTCAAACAAAACAAGAAAAGGTAGGATATAACCTGGAAGTTTGTCAACTAGCTCTGATACCAGATGATACGAACCCAACCATGCTTGGCGAACTCGTATTCCAACAACACAGGATCTAGACAAGCGACCCAAGGTTTGAACGAGCGGAACCCTAAACCCCCTTAGAATCCCTTGGATGAGAACTAAAATTGAGTCTTAACCCTCAAGAAAAGATTAAAGGAACTTATGGTTAACGGTAGAACGGCGCCACGAGCAAATGAGATTCTTGCTTGATAAGCCAAGAAGAACACTTAGAACAATCTAAGATATTCAAAAGTTGACAGAAGCTAAGAGAATACTCTTAAAACTGAAATTTGATTAATGAATCTTGAATCCTAAAGTCTCGGCCAAGCCTTTGTATTTATAGGCTTTGTGAACGGAAATCCTAACTATCAATGGAAAACTAACTCCAACTAACCCTAAACCTAACTTACTAAGGAAACTAACAATGAAGCCCGCACATGGGCTGGTCGGCCAAGGCCCTATGGGCTGCCCATCTTTATTATGGAGTCTATACTAGTCTCTTAACTTGATAATGAAGCTCACATGCAGCCCGCTTCCACTAGTCTTCCTCGGCCTCCTCATGGACGCGGAGTAAGCTCACCATTGTGTATCCTTCCAATGCGTGCATGAATTATTTGGAGAAAAGTTTTGGAGGTTCTCACGCATCTTTCTTGCCCTTGCTCGAGTCATTGGTCCAAGGTTTATTGATGGCGCACGTAGGTCATCCTTACTCGAGCCTTGTGAAGCGACGACTTGAGTCCTTGGCGGTTCCTCATCACATACTAATAAGTATTCCTTCTTATTTAATGGTCGTCGTTTTGTACTTGTATCACTTACTTGTGACCAGCTTTGTATTGATCTAGCATACATGAAAAGTGAGCTTGAGCGTTATAGAAGGGAGAAAAGCTAGATGAGGGAATTGTGCCTGAAGAGGTAAAATTCGAGGGAGTTGAAAGCAATGAGATAAAAGGGTCAGCTGTTGAACTAGAAAAAGAGATGAAAAAATCTGATGAAATGGGTGGTAAAATGGAAGAGAAGAGAGAAAGTGGGCTGATTTTGAGCAAGAATGTGAGGGGCCTATTATTTTCCTAACGAACTTACCTTTGCTTTGTTTAGTATCTCTTCTTTTGTGCAGATTACACAAAGTCAAGTAGAGCTGGTCATGGTATGTTCCATTCCGAAGTCACTTGGACACTTTGCGAGTTTCCATGGAGTTTGTCTTCTAGGAACTAAATCTCTTTGGTATCAATTCATGGAACAATGTCCATTCAAACCTGTCCGCGCCATTAGAGGACTCATTCGAGCTCATCTTAAAAGGGAAATTCCAGATTCTACTTCTTGTTCTCTACCTATGGTTCATTCATCGCCTTTGCCTTATTTTGAGCATGTTACTAGCACTAACTCTTGTTGCTCTTATGTAGGTGTTGATGAGAAGTGTAAAGGACTAGCACTGGAATCTCGAGTTGAATCAATTGGTGGAAGGAATATTGAAGTGTCAAAGGGAGTTTTCTCATTTAAATCTTGTTCTACACCTTCTTACCATCTAACTAATAATGTCCCATTAGTTCTTTACCCTATTTCTGAATTGTTTCAAGTTGAAGGTTATTTTGTGCTTGTAGGTTGTAACGCTGTCCAAAATCTCCCAACTATGATTAAAGACTTGCAACCCAATTTCGTGCTTATTCCTGATAAAAGTGGTGCACGTTCGTGCTTCCTCACATGTCCAAAAGCTGGTCACCACAAGCTTACTTTACCAACTCCAACTTGTGCAAATTCATGCAATTCGTATGGAGTGCGTTTCACTTCACTGTTGCCACTTATGCCGAGTGATGCCCACAAATGTGTCAATCAAGATCCGAATGTTGTTGGTCTTACCTTGCTGGTTCGAGCTTCTAAGGAAGTGCAATCCGATTGGTTCAATGTTCCACCTCCAGATAGGCAAGTCGTGCCAAATCAGCGACAACCAGAAAAGACTCATACCCCCTTGAACAACCAGATTCAGGATTTCTCTAGCTTCAATGGGCATCATTATGAAGATCCTTATCTTGTGCACATGACTGGTAAGCTATTGCATAATTTTATACCTATGGCTACTCACTATGTGATTTATTGTGTAGGTAACATCATGCCAGTCCATGCTCGAAGGCTAATTAGAGAGTTTTGGGTTGAAACCTGGAATTTTCGTAAGCCTTATAACGTTCTTTCCTACCTTGGCGAATGTCCTTGTTTGAGAGCCCCTTGAGGCTGGCCAAACGACATTTAACTTGGCTTGTGACCCTTCATTTCTTTCCAACGTGGTTCTCCGCTAAGCGTACCGTCGATTTGTGGCCAAATCGCTTTCAAGATGAGGGGAATGATGCAAACACAAAGATCATCCTCCAAACTATTGAGTCAAATGAAGAGTGGCTGCAATTTGTTTCCCGTTTCGAGTGCTCCATTGTGTCAACAACAATGCTTACAAATTGGGGTTATCTGGGGAAGTGCAATGTTAGCACGACTTTCAATGTCGCAGATTTGAGTCCATTCCTTGACGGGGAGGATCCAGATTTGAGGACAAATCCTTCTCAAGTGGAGGGGACTGATGTGTGCACGGACCTTAACCCAAGTAATGACCCAGTTCGAGTACCATTTGGGCCCATTCACGGACCTTAGCCCAAGTAATGACCCAGTTCGAGTACCATTTGGCCCAGTCACACGTGCACGGGCCAAGCGCTTCAAGGAGTCACTCCAAGCCCTAGTGCGAAGTGTGCAAGACCAACAAGGAGTCCATAGAGACATTGAAGGCTTGGAAGGGATACTCAAGTCATCTACACAATGATCCAAGCCCATGAAGAATCAAGTGGGCCTCCAAGTGGGTTGATCGATTAGGCCCTAGGCCTTAGTCCCAGGTTTTCATCTTGTTAGAGTTGGATTAGCTTATTAAATTAGGTCATGGGCCGGCCCATCTTGTCCATGGAGTGGCCGACCCCCTTGTTTGCTTTATTAGGGTTTCATTAGTCCCTTGATCTAGTCCCTTAGCCTATATAAAGCTCATTTTGTACGGTCAAAGAGGTTACGCAATTTTGATAATAAACAATTAGTTTTGTTTTCTCTTCCATTGAGAGATTCAAATCCTTTACTTGCTTTGGCAAGGGTTATTGAGCAATCTTGCGCTTGCCCATGATTGTTCTACCGACCTATCCACTTGAGTATTCACCTCAATTTGGAGTCGTCGTTCTACCGCCTTTAATCAAATCGTGTCGTCCGTTTTGGTTTTAGGCTCCGCAATCCAAGCGTTGGACAACCTCGCTAGATCCTTGGGCAAACATGCTACGTGTCTCGAAACGTGTTGATCGAAGGACCGTATCAACGGGTATATGCCTTGGACAAGCAACAGACTCTGGAGTCATCTGAGGCGATGGAAGGTAAAAATTTCGAGGACGAAATTTTCGTAAGGGGGAGAGAGTGTGAGGACTTGTAAAATCCCCCATATTTTTCTTATTTGGATTCATTACTTTACAATAACTTTACTACTCATTTACTCCCTCAATAGTTGGAATAAAGAATAGAATTAAGAGTTTTCCCTTTTCTTTTATAGTTAGGGTAAACTAGGGTTTTTGCGTCTTTTGGTAGTGTGATTAATTGATAAGGAGTATGTACTAAATTTGGTGGTTAAGAGTAAGTTTTCTATAAGGGGAAGTGTGTGATTAGAAGTGATAATAAAAAGTTAGTGAATCATAAGTTAAACACTAGTACGGGCGAGTTAAGGAAAATCGGTTTGAACTGCCGTTGTACCGTTTGTTACCGATTGAACACACCACTTGAACATTACATTATTACCTTAATCTCTTGTTTTTATTTCAGCTAATTAACCCTAAAATATCGCTTAAACTAGCCACAATCTTTGACCAAAGAAAGGGAGAAAAGAAAAAAAATGAGAGGAAATCTAGTTGCGACACTTGTCGGAAATCTAAAAGATGTGACCAAGCAAACTTTCTTTCTTCTTATCTTCCATTTTGGCTCATTTTGCTTCATTATTTCTTCTTATGACCGAGTGTTAAGAGGAGAAAAGAGAGAAGAAACACTTCAATTTCAACCTTGATTTTGGCCTTGTTTGAGTTGAATCCAAAAATCTAAACCGATTAAACCTTCACTTTGGTACTTAGGAAGCTTTGTGTGATCAAAGTTTTGGAAGAAAGGGGTGTGGTTTTCACTTACAAGCAGCTATTGGAAGGTATCATGATTGCCTTTCCTTTTCTCTTCCTTAATCTTGTTTAAATTTGGATAGAAGCTTATGTTCTTAGCTTATTATGGTGAATGATTCAGTTTTGGATGATATAGTGGAAGGGTTAGCTAGGGTTTACATTTTCAGCCTTGATTATGGTTGTTGTGACGGCCCCACCTTCCCCTAAGGCGAACCAAAGGGTTTGGCGGACCGCCTGCCCAACTCTCGCCAGGACTACGAAGTCGAATCATACAAACCCTAGGTTACGCGCGATCGAACCCAAAGGAAACGAACAATCGGAGCTTACCAAACCAAGAACACAAATACATACATTTATCAACAACTACATGAAGAAAACATGAATAATTACTTATATACATACGTTGGAACTTTACAAGTCAAAGGAAAATACTTGCTCAAAGTACAATTAGGGTTTTCTTATACAGAGGAGCATAATCAAAAGGGATGTATATCACTAGCTCTACTCTTTTTCTTCAAAATCATGGTTTCCAACAAGTTGAACCCTGTAAGGAAAAACAAAGGTGACGGAACGGGATGAGCTTACGCTCAATGAGGTACCCAAAACACAAGCAATCATGATCCATGGAGATTTATTTTCATTTACTCAAATAGACACAGCAGATAAGAATATAAACAAACATTTTGAATGGAAAGGATACAGGTAGCTCTCAGGAGCCAAATTCCCATGGCAGTACTTGATCCAAACTCGTTGACCCTCCGTCAACGTTTAATGAAACAAACATGTCCGTAGATCCCTCTTAGAACGCCAAATCCCGATCACCAAACATACCCCATTACCGGGCCCGAACGCCGAACAGGAACAGAGATGGTAATACTCGAGTATACCGGAAATCCAGAGTCTCCAATACCCAAAGATTTCCCAAGAACAGGCACCCATGGTTCATTACTTTCCTCGACCAAGCCCTTGCTGGCTCGAATCAAGTAACTACCCATGAGGTTGAGCTCAGATTTAATAGGCACAGGAAGGTCGTTGGATACCCGTCCAAGCGACATCATATCAAGTATAAATAACAGATTCAAGTGTACGCGGGATTCATATTAGACACAGGTAAAAGATTCAAGTAGATACGGGAAACAAGTCACACAGGCCAGAGAACGAGTGTGATAAAGTACACCCTCGTCTCATACCGAATAAACAGATGGTACAGTCATTCAAGTCACAAGTTGCAAGCACATATACCAAGTTAGGAAACAATTGAGGGGAGTGGTACACTCACCAATCCAAGTAAAGATATGTCAAAAGTCTTCACCCAAAGTAGGGCTTTAATCACCGAGAAATCCTAGAATAACCAAGACAAGAAAGTTAGGGTTTCCGCATTCACAAACCCAGTAAACGGAGTGCACAAGTGAGGCCCGACTACTAGTCGTACGCGTATTCAAATGGACTACAATTGCAAGGAGATAAAATGTAACTTTTGAGTAAAAAGGTAATAGTTGGTCCTAGGGCAAGAACGACCCCAAAACCTTTCATTTCTACCAAATTTATACCTACAATGATTTACTCACTCCAAACTTAAGGTGCAAAATAAAGGTAAGAATAATTGTAGGAAAACAGGATTTTCCAGATCTGCGCACTATTATTGGAAAAATCATATCTCACTATTCTTAAGTCCAAAATTGATAAAATTTATACCATCGGAAAATAGACTCAAAGGGGTACAATTTCTCAGAAGACACATTTATAAGATTCAGATCACAAGTTGGTCAAATTCAAGCCTCAAGTCGCTGCTTCATCCAGTAAAAGACAGAACAGGTATGAAATTTCAGTCAACTTTGAAAAATCACCGTAAATCGTAAAGACAGAACTAGGGTCTGAAATTTTCACGGTTTATAGCCCTATGAATCTAGTTTAAAATGCAACAAACGGAACTTAATTCTGATATTTCTACATCAAGTTATAATAAATTTCCCGAGACTGCTCAAGAGTTCCTGCGAAAATTTTGACAGCACTTCCCTTGTTTTTCCTTTACTTTTCCAACCTACAAACCACATCAAACTCAATCCAATTCAGCCACAATTTCACACATAAATCACAAGCTATTAAACACACCTAATTAGGGTCTCAATACCCCTCATATATAGCCAATTAGTGACTCAAATTAGAAACCCTAAAGCTGGAAATTTGTGCACATAAGCTGGAATTTCCTTAAGCAAAGTAAACTAACACAAAAACACCAAATTTCTCACATGTCAAAGCTAGTGAATCATAGCCAACCATTAATCATCATATGAGGGCAGAAAAATCTCCAATAAAATCTGAAATTTAGCAAAACTCTACATTAAACCATGAATCTTCCACAAAACAACATTTTTAGCCACTATAAGTCACTAATTTACCATTAGTAGGAACAAAATTTGAGTTTCCAAGCAAAATACCTTAATCCTCAAGAGAGGTTGCAACTTAGGGCTTTCTCTTCCAAAATAACTCCACAAACACCTTCAAGCTTCCTTAGCAAGTCACTTTTATGGAGGAATTCAAGATTTAATCGGTTGGATTTCAAGATTTGAGCAAGAAATGGAAGATCAAGGTTGAAGCCCTCTTTCTTTTCTCTCCTTGTGAAATTCGGCCAAGAGGAAGAAGAAATGAGAAAGATTTTTGGTCAAAATTGCTATTTAGTAAAGGTAAGAAAGTTAGGCAAGTCTTCCTCCAATCGGAACGCGACACGTGGCGTCCTTTAGGTTTTAAGCTTATCTTCTTTCCTCCAATCGTTAATCTATCTAGTTAACCTCTAATTATCTCCTAACACCTTGAAAATAATATTCCAGTATACAAACTTCACCTTAAAACAAAATTTTACCGCATTTGCCGCACTAGCGGGTCCCACGTCCTTAATACACTTCCAAACTAATCCGAACTAACTTATACTAGAAAAATGTTTTAGAAAACTATATTCACTTATAAAATGTCTAGAAAATTAAGGTAGTAAAATAAAATAAAGAAAATGCATGAAAAGAAATAGAATTAAATGATATAAAATAAGAAAATTTTACAGGTTCTCACAGTTGTCTACCTAGTAATTGATAGTATTGAGCTAGTAATTGATGGTTTTGATGATATAGTACTTGATAGTATTGAGCTAGGATATGAATTTTTAGAGTAGAAGTGACTTTCCAGCATTGATCATGATCTGCCCTGTTTCTGACCTGCATATTTGTCCATGTTAGAGGCCGAATCAGGGCTTATTCAAAACATGAAAGTTATAGGGAATGGAGTTAGATATCTACCTATAAAATTCAGCTCAATCGGAGTACTGTAGCATATGAAATGACTAAATTACCCCTGACTGCCAAATGCCCTATTTCGCGGGCAGCTTTCTGTTTTCTCTAAGATTGCACATTTTGACCCTGAAAATGCACGAACTGGGTGTCAATGTCTTCATAAGAAATGTAGGTCTCTGTCTTAGCTTCGAAACACCATAAAATTTGCCCCAATCCGATAAGCGTAGATTCAGTTATGACCAAAACGCCAAAAGACGTCAAACCTGCTATTTAGTTATTCGTCTTTAAAACTGGTTTCCGGTTGCATTGCTAGACTTGCCTTGTATTTGGATGACATTGAGCCTAGTTGAAGGGGTATTGTGTTAATATTGCTTATGTGTGACTTTGGGCTGAGTTGAGGAAAATAATGAAGCCATAAATGGCTGGAAAATAGCGAAATACAAAGGGCATGTTGCCCAAATTTCTATTACTTGCTTTTATGAATATTAGTGAGATGTAAGGTTTGAGTTTAGGGTTAGTTGGATCTTAATTTACATATTTATCCTTGAATGCACTTCAATAGTAGTATATGAGTTGTTTTGACCAAGATTTGGTATCAACTAAGATGAAAAGTGTTAGTTTTCTCTCGAAAACTTTGAATTACCTTTGCTCACTTCAATTTGGGATTGGTTATTCTTAGGGTTTGTCGGTGATCAAGGAAATAATCTAGAAGGAAACTTTTGACATTATTTTGGTTTAGACTGGTGAGTGTTCCTTGTATGTTATGCTTCCAATGACTATGTGGACTATTGTGAATGTTTGATTAAATGGTAAATGTTTTCAATGATTGCTAAAATGAATTTTTGCTAGGCGAGTGTGTACTTTATCACACTCGACCTAAATGAACGTGAAATTTTCAATGATTAAATGTTACTTGTGCATGAATGTAAGCCTTTTGGCTGAACTGGGCTCCTACCCTTCTTTGCAAGTCGACTCGAACCAGAAGAGGACTCGGTCGGGCGACTGGTGACTTTGGGATAATGTTTGGTATACTCGAGTATGACCACGAAGGTTGGTGGAGAACTGGCCAGTGAATTGGCTAGTGGCGGGAAATGAAATCAATGAATGAATGTCAAGAAACTGTGGAATTTTCACTTGCAAATGTTTTTCCAATAATTGAAGGAAAAAGGAAAATGGTTGGCGAATGAATGAACGAATGGCTTCACGTGAGTATGTATCCTTTTAATGAGTGTGTTCTCATTGCTTTTATATTGTAAATGTTTTCCTGATTGGTTGTTCTTAAATGACTAATGCTCTTGTTTTAATTACTTGATTATGTGTATGGGAACCTCACTGGGCTTTTAGCTCATTCCTTTAGTTTTTGTTTTCCTTACAGGGGATACGAGCAAGGGCGTGAGACTGGTATAGGCTAGCATAGTCTAGTTTTTGAATTTTTACGATTGCACTCGCGCTAGTGCTCGATTAGTGTTGAATGTATTTGGAATTCACAACTTTTGTTATATTTGGGATTGTATGAATGTTTGAGATAGAAATGAATGTAAGTATACGTTCCAAGTTTGGAAACTGTTATTTCACTTATTCTAGAGGTAATACCTTATTTTATTTGAAGAGAGTGATCGAGTCCTGACGAGAGTTGGGCAGGCGGTCCGCCAAACCCTGGGGTACGCTTTAGGGGGAGGTGGGGTCGTCACAATAAGTAATTATAAGGATCTAACCTTTAGTTGTGAGTTATTTGTAAGATATGAACAGCAGCAGTGATGACGATAGGGTTGAGGGACCTCTCCCCGTGATCCCGTATCGGATGGTAGGAGGTGGGCCCCTTCTTCGTTACTCGCCTTGTGACAGCCCCACCTCTCCCTAGGGAGGACCCTAGGGTATCAGCGGACTGCCTGCCCAACTCTCGCCAGGACTCGGTCGGTCCAAGAACTAGTAACTCAAGATACACAGTGAAATAACTTCAAAATAGACGGTACAAACCCTAATGGCAAACATTAGACAAGCCAACTTTCCAAGCTTAGAAATCCACTAAACGTCACACTTACTACCCCATACTACAATTACATAACATGAGTCGAACTTACAAGAGTCAAAAGTAAAAGCATCTTAAACAAAGGTTACAAGTTCAAGCAAAAAAAAAGCTAGTAAGGCTCTTGATCCTAAGTCCGTCCCAAATCTGTTCAGGAAAACAAAGGGAGTGGGGTGAGCTAGAGCCCAGCGAGGTTCCATGTAAAGCAGGTAAGCAAGTAGTCAAATAAGAGCGTAATATTGGCAAGTAAACCAAATAGTATAATAACAATTTAATCACAGTTCAATTCAAGGATACGGCGGCTTCCAAAAGCCAAATTCCCCTCAGCTTGATCATACCGGGGGCCGTTGACTCTCCGTCAACGTTTGTATTTAAAGAATATACAGTCCGTAGAACACCACTTTCACCAATCTCCGTCCACCAGTCAACCCCCTACCGGGCCCGAACTCCATAACAGTAGTGAGGTAATACTCGAGTATACCAGTTTCCAGTGATCAGTGAACAGTCCCCAAGGCTTATCGGCCGTCTCGACCAAGCCCTTGCTGGCTCGATCCAACCGACTCACCTATGAGGTTGGGTACCCAAACAGTGGTAGTAGTTGATGGGGTATCACCAAACAACTCAAGTACATAACATATAGAGAATTCATATCTCATAATTGCAGTATACAGAGCCTCAGTGGAAAATGAGGGAGGTCGAGTGCGATAAAGTACACGCTCGCCTCCATTTTATCGAAACATGGTTTGGCTCAAACAGTCGTAATTCAAGTATTCAGATATTTCATATAAGCAGGTAGCAGGTAGTGGAACACTCACCTGTCAAGTAATGCAGTAGTCAATTGTCAAGTCGCGCGGTTACGTTCACCACCGTTTCCCACTCCTAGGGCAACGAGGGAGTATTGTTAATAAACTAGGTTGAATTCGAAGCCAAAAGTGAGCTCATTAAGTGACTAAGTGAGTGGTTAGGACCGACTCAATTCACCATCAAAATTAGGCCCAAAATGCAGTGAAAGTTCATGAGGAAACAAGTTTAACAAGTGCAAGAAAGTTGGGTAAAAGGAAATGATGCGAAATGAGCAAGCTGGCCCGTGGTGTTCACATAGGCCCGTTACACGTGCACAAGTTAAGAGGTTCAAGAGTCACTTCAAGCCTTAGTTCATGCCGTATAACCTCAAGAGAAACCAAGCTCAAGCATTGAAGGAAATTGACTTGGAGGATCCTTGCAAGACTACCAAGATATTGCTTACAATTGAAGGCGGCAAGTGACCAAGTCTCAAAGGGAGGATTGGGCCTCGATTAAGTAGCTCTTCTTGAGCTTAACTTCGGCCATGGTGGGCCTTAGGTCCATTAGTACTCTTAGTTAGTCATTAAGTTAATTAATTAGTAGGTTTAGCTTTCGGCTAAGAGAGACCCAATGGGCTGGCCGAATTTCCTTAATATTTTTCCAAGTTCTATTAGGGTTAGACAAGGCTATAAATAGCCCCAAGTCATTGTTTACATTCAGTTTTTCGATATTATTCAATAAAAATTCCAGAATTTCGTCCATTAATTGTGGCAAATTCCTTTAGCTTGCGAAAGCTAGTTTGAACATCCTAGAGTTGATCCTAGGTTGTTTATTGACTTATCAATGCGAATGAGCAAGCTGGCCGTGGTGTTCACATAGGCCCGTTACAACGTGCACAAGTTTAAGAGGTTCAAAGAGTCACTTCAAGCCTTAGTTCATGCCGTATAACCTCAAGAGAAACCAAGCTCAAGCATTGAAGGAATTGACTTGGAGGATCCTTGCAAGACTTACCAAGATATTGCTTACAATTGAAGGCGCAAGTGACCAAGCCTCAAAGGGAGGATTGGGCCTCGATTAAGTAGCTCTTCTTGAGCTTAACTTCGGCCATGTGGGCCTTAGGTCCATTAGTACTTTAGTTAGTCATTAAGTTAATTAATTAGTAGGTTAGCTTTCGGCTAAGAGAGACCCAATGGGCTGGCCGAATTTCCTTAATATTTTCCAAGTTCTATTAGGGTTAGACAAGGCTATAAATAGCCCCAAGTCATTGTTTACATTCAGTTTTTCGATATTATTCAATAAAAATTCCAGAATTTCGTCCATTAATTGTGGCAAATTCCTTTAGCTTGCGAAAGCTAGTTTGAACATCCTAGAGTTGATCCTAGGTTGTTTATTGACTTATCAATCAAGCAAACACACTTGATTGTGGCGTCCTCTACCGTTGAATCCATCCTTGAGTGGTCCAAATTTGGGTTCGACTCCATTCGTCTTGCAACGTGTCCTCTAAGATCCTAAGATAGCTTCCGCGCTCACATCATCTGGTAATCAGAGCTAGGTTGAGGTATCACGTATATCCCTTTTTCTTTGTTTTTGAGTCTTGACATCGTTGAGAGTCACCCAAAAAAAAAAAAAAAAAAAAATACTGTAGCATCGACTGTTCATCGCTACTGTAGCGACACTATTCATCCGAAGTACTGTAGCGACACTGTTCATCCGCGGTACTGTTCATCCGAAGTACTGTAGCGACACTGTTCATCCGAATTTTTTTTTTTTTTTTTGCTTTGCATAACTTGTGTTTCTTTCTTATTTTGATGTCTTGTTATATTGTTCTTGAAGTCTTGTGTTGGTTTAGAGAAAAAAAAAAATTTTTTTTGCGACGGCTAGGGTTTTTGCTCTTATTGCCGCATATCAAGTAGGTTTGTTCCTTGTGTTGTAATCTGCCCAAATTGTGTTCATCCAATATTTACTGTTAGTTTGTCTAGATTGTGGTCTAATTCTGGTTGGTTTATTGTGTTGCTTGGGGCGTGAAAACAACCTAGCAAAAAGTCACAAAAAAAAGGAAGTTTCACATACCTCATTGTTCTTGAGTCGTTGCTGGAAATTTTTCCTTGAGAGGCTGCCGAACCTGTTTTGCCCTTATTTCTTGAACTTTTGTGTTGTTTCTTGCAAAACTTGAATACCAAAACATATTTGGGGAAGTTCTTGAGCTTCTTGAACGAATTTCTTGAAGTTCTTGAACCACCAAAAGGCTGATTTGGGGAGATTCTTGAAACCAAATTGTGGGGTTCTTTATACTTGAAACAATCTTCAATCTTGTCTTGGCGAATCTTTGAAGCTAGAACCGAATTCAAGGAAATTTTTGGGACTGGAATTACGTGCTTAAAATAATCTGTTGAGCCACAAAAGAAACAAAAGAAAGAAAGAAAAGAAACGAAAAAAGGAAAGAAAAAAAAAGGGGAAGAAAGATATTGGCTCTAGTTTCCTAATTGTGCACCAAGTCCCACCTTGACTCCAACTAATCCTAATTCTGTTGGGATTAATAGCAGCCAAGAACCCATCGGCCAAAGGCCCAAGTTCCCCTCCAACCGACCTAAAACAGCCCACCTTACACCCAATTCCATTTCCAAAATCCACAAGCCAACCGCTACACCTTGCCACGCCAAACCAGCCCGCAATTTTGAATCGGTTGAGCATCACTTTGTGATCCGATTGGACTGCAATTTAAGGGCTGACCTATACACCAAAACAGCACCCAAAATACCCCAAAAACCTGACCAAAAGACCGAGGATCAGCAGCTCGACAAATTCCAGAAATTTTGCCCTTCGGGTAGAGTTTTCTAGGATTTTCAAAATTTCAGCCTTGAAGTCACTTGTCTTGCTTTCTTTTTGAGTCGTTAGTTATTGTTAGTCCTAATCTGAGTTTTAGGTCACGTCTAGGTCTTCATTCACCTCCATCCATTGCTCCTATCTTGTGTCACTTATTGACTAGTCAAGAACGAACCTTACGGTGATGTCTAACTTGTTCAACCCGAGCAACTAGCAAGTCAAGGAATTGTTTGGTGAGACTATTAGAGAGTGATATACTTGAGTGAAACACGAGCGTGAGTGACCTATACATTGTACAAAAAAAAACAACAAAAACAACAAAAAGAGAGGTAGTTGTTTATTTGCAGGTTTACCTAAGCATGTCAAGTGGAGTTGGAGAACAAACCATGGACTTAAAACTACACATGGAGGCCATGATGGAAGAATTCAAGCAGAGTTTGGATGAAGCTTTCGAGCCTCTTCATCGACGCCTTGACCGAATGGTGAATAAGGATGTCAAGAGGAGGGGTTCTACACAATTCCACCCCAACGTCCAACCTACATCTTCAAAGTCAGTATATTCCAGGAGAAGTGAGGAGGTTCATTTGACAACAAAGCATGCAAATACATTATCTGTAGATGAAGGAGTTAGTAGAGTGTGGGAGACATATCAACAACTCCTCCAACAAAAACTTGAAAAAGAGCGAGTTGAGTATGGTGGTGAGAGTGCACTTGAGGTAAAAGTTGAGGAATGTGAGTTAGAAAAAGAAGTAAAAAATTTGAGGAGATGAGTGAAGCATCAAGTGAGCTGATTGTGCATGGGAAGGCGAGTGTTTATAGCTTTCCTAACAAACTTAACTTTGCCTTGTTTTAGTGTTTCTGCTTTTGTACAGATTAAGCGAAGTCAAGTGAAGTTAGTCATGCAATGTTCCATTCCAAAGTCACTTGTACAATTCACTAGCTTCCATGGAGTTTGACTGCTAGGAGATAAATCTATTTGGTATCACTTCATGGAACAACGTCAATCCAAATCTGGCCGCACCAATGGAGAATTAATTCGAACTCATCATGAAGGGAGAATTCCATATTTCTATTCTTGTTTGTTGCCCATGATTCATTCATCATCTTTACCTTCTTTTGAGCATCATTTCCATCCTCACACTTGTATTTTCTATGCAGATTTTGAAGGAAAATGTAAAGAGCCATCAATGCAGTCTCAAGTTGAATCGATTGATGGAAGGAGTCATGTGTCAAAGGGAGTTTTTTGCATTTCACTCTTATTCTACCCCTTCTCACCACTTAATTAATGATGTTCCATTGCTTATATGTCCAATTTCTAGTTCAAAACAAGTTGAGACTTATTTTGTCTTTGTAGGTTGTAAGGCTGTTCGAAAATTTCCAGATTTGATTAAAGAGTTGCAACCTGATTTCATACTTGTGCCAACTGCTTGTTGTGATCTTCCATGCATATTCATACATCCAAAAGCTGGTCACCATGAGTTTCATTTTATCAACTCCAACTGGCGCAAATTCATGTGATTCGTATGGAGTGACCTTCACTTCATTGCTGCCACTTATGTTGGGTGATGCATACAAATGTGTCAATCAAGACCTGCATGTTGTTCTTACGTCACTGGTTCATGCTTCTACGGAAGTGCAACACGATTGGCTCATTGTTCTATCTCCAGATGGGCAAGTAGTGCCAAATCAGCAACAACTAGGGTCGAATTATACTACCTTGCACAACCAAATTCGAAATTTTTCTAAGCTGAATGAGAGTCATCATGAAGATCCCTATCTAGTGCATGTGAAACGTAAGTTGTCAAGTAGTATTAATCCTACATATACTAATTGTGTGATTTGTTTTGTAGGTTTGAACTTGACATGCAACGATCAAGGGTTGATGAGAGAGTTTTGGAGTGCTACATGGAATTTTCACAAACTTTATACAAGGTGTTTTCTTGTCTTGGAGAATGTCCTTGTTCAAGAGCATCATGAGGTTGTCCAAGCGACATGTGACGTGGCTGGTGCTCATTCATCTAGCTCCCACATTGCTATCCTATAAGCGCACCAACATGGAGTACCACTTTTCCCCAAGATTTGAGGACAAATCCTTTTCAAGAGGAGGGGAATGATGCGAATGAGCAAGCTGGCCGTGGTGTTTCACATAGGCCCGTTACACGTGCACAAGTTAAGAGGTTCAAAGAGTCACTTCAATCCTTAGTTCATGCCGTATAACCTCAAGAGAAACCAAGCTCAAGCATTGAAGGAATTTGACTTGGAGGATCCTTGCAGACTACCAAGATATTGCTTACAATTGAAGGCGCAAGTGACCAAGCCTCAAAGGAGGATTGGGCCTCGATTAAGTAGCTCTTCTTGAGCTTAACTTCGGCCATGTGGGCCTTAGGTCCATTAGTACTTTAGTTAGTCATTAAGTTAATTAATTAGTAGGTTAGCTTTCGGCTAAGAGAGACCCAATGGGCTGGCCCGAATTTCCTTAATATTTTCCAAGTTCTATTAGGGTTAGACAAGGCTATAAATAGCCCCAAGTCATTGTTTACATTCAGTTTTTCGATATTATTCAATAAAAATTCCAGAATTTCGTCCATTAATTGTGGCAAATTCCTTTAGCTTGCGAAAGCTAGTTTGAACATCCTAGAGTTGATCCTAGGTTGTTTATTAACTTATCAATCAAGCAAACACACTTGATTGTGGCGTCCTCTACCGTTGAATCCATCCTTGAGTGGTCCAAGTTTGGGTTCGACTCCATTCGTCTTGCAACGTGTCCTCTAAGATCCTAAGATAGCTTCCGCGCTCACATCAGGAAAGTTTCATTCAAGCTTTAAAAGGTTCTTCGCGGGTAAACAGTCGCGCCCGCGCAGTCTCGGTAAAACGGCTATATCTCACTGTAGGAAGGTCGAAATTAGGTACCGTCAGCGGCGTTGGAAACTAGACTCGAAGGACTTTCTAACAGTACCAAGAACACATTCTGGTTCATCTCCTAGCAGTACCAGTAACTCGGGAAAGTCGGCTGATTTTCCAACCCTGGATCAGCCCTAAGCCCTAACAAATGTGCACTAGTTCTTCATGCTATCTTCATTTGTTTTGGTTCAAATTCACCCAAATCAGTCCTCTAATGATCATATACAGGGGGTTAAGTCATTTGGTACCATTGGAGCTCAAAATACACACATAAACATGATTAAGCATTACCCATAACAGTCTATAGTCATCATGAAGACCTAAACCAGTCCACTAGTGGTCCTTCCAACCACTTTACTTGTTCCAAATTCATTCCAATTCACACATGAGCTTAACCAATCTCTAGCCAAGTTGCTTAGGCATGATTAAGGTGTAAATAAACCACAAGAATCAAGGAAAAAACCCCTTCTTTCACAAACTGGTCAGCATGACAAATGAAATCAGTCCACAATTCTCTCTATTCATCCAACCTTCATCCTCTAATGATTTTCACTTATGCATCATATCAAGTGTAGATCTAACTCAAAAGAGGTTTAAAACATATAAATACTTCATAACCAACCATGAACAAAGTGCAAACATTTTATCAAACACTTGGTAGGCATACTAACTACCTCAACTTCTACTTGTTTGATCCAAGATTTCAACCCCAAATCTCAACCAAACAACTTGTAGTTTGCAAATAAAACCTATGGTACATGATATAACACCATAAAACCAAGATTTAAAGATTATTTACCTTTCTTATAAGAAGCTTGGACCACCAAGACAATCCACCAAATGAAGTCTTCAAGCTTGAATCAAACACTAGGGTTGGAGGAAAAGTTTCTCACTAAACTCACAATCTTTCTCTTTGATTTATTTGGCTCTTGATTACTAGGGTTATTTAAGCAAGGATATGAAGCTTTCTCTCTTCTCTTTTGATGCTCAAGAAGTTCAGCCAAGGTGGGGAATAAAAAAGGCTCCAAGAAGGTTTAAATTCTTTCTAATCTCTTGGTCAAACAAGATCCATGGCTAGGGTTTTGCCACATGGCCCCTTTCTTGTCCAAACCTTCTCTTAATCTTTTGACTAATGGTAATTCAACCCTTCCAAGTGTACCAATCCTTATTTAACACCCCTAACCTATCTTTTAAAGTCCTTACCACAAATCAAAGCCACTTGGAAAATGTAAGTGGTGAATTATTTGAAACCAACTCAAGCAATTGTTTTACTTCAAGACAAAGAAATGAAATGCAATGTATGCAAAATATTGTAATACATGGAGAATGTAATGCAAGGCATATAATAGGGGATTTAAATTATAGGGCTAAGCAAGTAATTTGGGGAAAATTGAATTTCAAAGTGAGGGTTCTCACACGCCTGCTAGGCGGGGTAGGTCGTGCCCAATGCCGGGCGAGATACTCTTATTCTAACCGCGTGATGTGAGGAGTAGTTGAGGAGCGGAGGCAGTTGAACTCGTGACCTCCGGATGGCACTAGTGGAGAGAGAGGAGATGGAGGCCACTATGGAGGCCCAGGCTACCCGAATCCAGGAGTTAGAGGCGAGAGTGCTTGAGGAGCGTTAGAGAGCTGACGCCTCCCATGCACAGTTTCAGGAGATTTGAGGGGGGGCTTATCAGGGTTGTACAGGAGGCAGGAAACTGCGTGGACGGCATTAATGGTCGAGTGTGTGACTATGACCGAGCACCTAGAGAAGGCTTTACTTGGGGATGTACCTGGAGAGGCTGCAACCTGCTGAGGAGGTGGTGGTGGAGCCGATAGAGGAGGATCCTAAGGAGAACCTTTCTGAGGTTGTAGGATCTTCTAGTTCGGTCCACCTGTATTA
The DNA here is from genome assembly GCA_023065735.1 of Coffea humblotiana. Classification (NCBI taxonomy): domain Eukaryota; kingdom Viridiplantae; phylum Streptophyta; class Magnoliopsida; order Gentianales; family Rubiaceae; genus Coffea; species Coffea humblotiana. The sequence continues at coordinate 54,126 of JACYVW010000165.1, forward strand.
GAGACCCCTTGATCTTTTGACTTTTGTTCAGGACTTAGTAGGGGTGAACCTCGCTATGAGGCCTTTGTATTTTGTGCATGTACTCCTGTATTTTGAGGCACTTAGATGCCTATGTCTGAATTTGATATTATTAACTCGTCGTAATATACTCTTAATATGTGACATGACTTTTGGCTTATGTATAGATCTATGCTTTGATTTTAAAGTGTTCTTGCAATGTGTACATGTTTTTCAATTATATGCTTATATTTTTTTCTCTTTTATTTAATGCGTTTAGAATCTTGCTAAATGGATCCACGAGAACGTGGACGGGGGCGTGGGCGTGGGTTTCGGCAACCCCGCACTCTCGAGAGAGATGAGGGATCTACGACTGGACCAAACCAAAATCCTTGGAAACGAAGAGGGTGACCAAGTGGTTACGGCCATTAAACCGTATAACCGATGTTCTTGAGCATTTAGTTGAGCGCCAAGGCCCTGACCAGTCAACCAACCTAAGAACCAAGAGAGGGGTGAGGATAAAGCCCTAGAGCGATTCTTGAAATTCGCTCCACCTAGGTTTCATGGAGGGTCTGATCCCGAGGTAGTGAAAAATTGGTTTGAAAGGATGGTAGAGATTTTTGCTGCTTTAGATTATGCCGAGGAAAGGCAGGTGAAATTTGATGTTTTCCAGTTTGAGGAGCGGCACTCTCGTGGTGGAATGTTGTGAGGGCGAAGTGGGAAAGAGAACAAACCCCTTGGATTTGGGCCAACTTTGAGAGGGAGTTTAATGTCAAGTTCCTCCAGCCAATGATATAAGAAAAGAAGGAGGACGACTTTATTAAGTTGAGGCAAGGGTTACTAAGTGTGGCCGAGTATGAGGAGCGGTTCACCAAACTTTCCAAATTTACCCCTGAGCTAGTGATCACGGAGCGCAAAAGGATAAGAAGGTTTATTCAAGGGTTAAATGTAGAAATTCAAGAATCTCTAACAGCCGCCCAGATCACCACTTTTACGGATGTCTTGGATAAGGCACAGAGGGTAGAAAATGCTATGTCTCAATCTAAAACTTTTCATGCTAGAAAGAGGGGTAAAACAAGCGATACCCCTGGACAATCCGAGAAATCTACCCAACCCCTTAAAATGGGAAGAGAGGTTGGAGGAGTGAGGATGCCCGAAAAATCCGAAGGAACTCCATCAAGGGGAGCCCCGCCAAAAGGAAATCAGAGTAGGCGAGGTCAGCAAAAAGGGAATTCTCAAACTGGTCAGACTGTGACTCCTCACGTAACTTGTGGATATTGTGGCAAGTTTAACCACACTTAGGCCGAGTGCTGGAGAAACCTAGGAAAATGTCTGAGGTGCGGTAGTGCCGAGTATAAGTTTTCGAATTGGCCTAGCGCGCTTCTAAGGGAAGAGGAAATTCTCAACAGCCTGCTAAGTCCACTGCAAAGCAGTCGAGTGCCAGAGGGAGTGGTTAATACTAATGGTTGTAAAAGAGATCCAGGTTGTGGAAGCTTTACGAGTGGGGATGGATCTGACTCCACTCGAGGGATAGGGGTTGTAATTTTACCCCAATTTAGACTGGCACTTTTAGATGTTGTAATCTTTTGTATAAGGGATAAAGTCCTTTTGGTGTTTTGTACATTTGCGACTTAGCACGTTTTCCTATGATTTTGTTTGTCTCCCTTTTCTTTTAAAATGATTTGATGAATTATCCTCACTTGGTGTAACTATTATGATCTTTTATGAGATATAAAAAAATTTACTTTGCTTTAATTGATTTTACGGCTTATATGTATATTTAATTTATTGTCCCATACCTTTAGACTTATAATAAGATCATGAACGGTACCTGAGGATAGCTTTACAAACCCTGAGAGAGCGCCAACTTTTGCTAAGTTCAATAAATGTGAGTTTTGGTTGGAAGAAGTAGCCTTTCGAGATCATATAAACTCTAAGAAAAGAATTACTGTGGACTCAACTAAAGCAGAAGCTGTTCCTAAGCGGAAACGACTAGAAAATCCTACCGAAGTTCGAAGTTTCTTAGGGTTAGTTGGATATTATCGTCGATTTATCAAGAACTTTTTCTAAGACTGCAAAACCCTTAACTGAGTTGACTAAGAAACTTGGTAAGTTTATTTGGGATTCTAAATGTGAGGAAGGAATTAAGACGCAAGCAAATTCTCCTAGTGAAGGGTTTATGGAGAAATCGTGAATTTTAGGAAGCGACTTGGGAAATAGAAGAGGAGATTCGAAAGAAGTACCTAGAATTGTTTCTAAATCAAGGTATGAATTTCGAGAACGAAATTCTTTTAAGGGGGGAAGGATGTGAGGACCCGAAATTTTATTGTACTTACTTTTATTTTATTTTACTAGCTTATTTAATTATTTATTCACCCGTTTACTCCGAATAATTTATTTCATCCTTTTTAAATCCATTTACATGGAACAATGTCTCATTTATATTTTTAAAACGTTCCGTTTGCGAATTAATATTTCTACGGCTCGTTTAGCGAGAAATAGTGAACGCACATTTTTCGAGGTAAATTCGGTCCGAGGGTGCAATAATCTTGGAGAATTAACAATGAGGGATTAGAAAAGTTAATTGAGGGATTAGATGTGAGTGAGTTAAGTTAAGCTCAATTTGGAGCACTAATTGCACACTAATCGGATGTTGACTTTTGGGGCACCAAGAGCACTTTATGTCCATCCTTCTTACACAACATCACATCACCACCTACCAACCAAAACTCTTCCTTCTTCTCTACTCCTTGGCCGAACCTCCCCTCCCTCATTTCCCCTCAAAATTTTCAGTTTTGTCTTCCATTTTGCTCCACAAAAGCTCTCCAAAATTTCTCTATCTCTTGGTTCTTCATACAAGCTTGGAAGAGGACTTGATCAAGGAAGAAACTTGGTGATTTAGAAGATCAAATCCTAGTGTTTAGTCTTCTCTTTGGCTGCGAGGTAATCATCCAAGAAACCCTCAACTTTTTCTCTTCAATTCATAGTAGTAAGTTAGTAGTTAGTTAATGATAGCAAGATAGTTGTTGGGTTATTGATGGGTTCACAAGAACCTTGACATTAGGTAGTGGACTTGAGGTGGCTTGATAGGTAGAGGTCTTGAGGATTTTGTGTGTTTAATTGCTTGTTTGTTACTTGCTTTGATGAGATATAGTGTAGTTTGAGTTGGAAAGTTGGAAAGAAAGCTAGAGGAATGAAAGTTGTATGCTGGCCGAAATTTGCTGGTTTGTTATGTGTGTTGAATACCTTCCAAAAAGCTTTCCATTTGGTTGTGTTTAAGTAGGGTTAAAGTGAGGTTGAATTCTGGAAATTTTCTGAGCAGGAAACCCCCAAACCAGTGTTCACGTTTTAGGTCATGACTTTCTGTCTGGGAGTTGAATCGAGTGCCATTTGTGGCACCCAAAACTAGATTTTCAAGAGCTTTCCATCGGGTATAAAAATACATCTCCTAACTCGTTTCCTACGAGCCGTAGTGAACCGGCAAAAATGACTGAAATTCCTCTCTGCTTGCATCCGAGAAACAGTCCTAGCTGCAGTTTCTAGCTCAATTTTGCCTATCTTTGCAAACTGAATTTTAAGATAGTTCCTTCAGTGAATTGTAGCATTTTGAATCTAGTTTTCAACGCAGCAACCTCACTAAATTTTGAGTTGTGTAGCTCTAGTTATAATCAGATTTTGAAAACTCTGTCTAGTACGTCAGAACTGGAATTTCGTAAAACAGGTTCCAAACTCAGTTTTCTTAGAACTGTTGTATTTGGTGTAGAAAGGTCCGAATCGAGTTCCGTTTGTTGCATTTGAAACTAGATTTGGAATTTTAATTGTGATATGAATTTCAAAGGCTGATTCCAATTCTACGAATTTTGCCGAATGTTCAAACTTCACTGAATTTACAAGCCTGTTTTGCTCCTGTCCTGTCTAGAACAATGACTTTGAACTAAAATTTGAATGATTTTGAATTCGAGTCTGAGAAAGTGTCTTCCAGAAAGTTTCAGTGCTTTGAGTCTAGTTTCCAACGTATAAAGTTTTCAATTTTTGGACTTACGGAACTCGAGAATACGATTTTTCCAATTAGTGCCACACTAACCTGGAAATTTTCTGTTTTCCAAACAACTATTCCTTTTAAGAACTTTCCACCTTCCCTTGCGATTGTTGGACTGTTTTAGATGTAATTTCATGGTTGAATACACGGTTCTTTGGAACTTTAAAACTTTTCAATTTCAAATCTGGGTTTCCGAAGGTTAAACCTCTCTTGATGCATTTTCTTGGTCATAAAACCCCTTGATTTATAGCACCTCTCTTCATATTTGAATTAGGGACTCAACCCCTATTCTTATAGCCTCGATTTCCATGTGAGTTGAACTCTAAAAAGGAGTGTTTTTGACTAGAGTAATTCTTGATCAATCTCGCTAGTTTCATACTTGAACCTTGGAACCTTGACCTTGACATTTACTATGAAAATGAGTGGAGTTATGGATGAGTTTGACTCCATTAGTTTGGAAGAAATGAACGCTCTTTATATTCTAAAGGTTTAGACATGAGATTTGAACTTTTGGGAGATGAAAAACCATCTATCCCTTGTTTCTCGATTTTTGTGTCGAAAGTAAAAATAGTACTTCTTTTAGAATTGAGATTTCCTTATTCACGACTTGAATAAAAAACGACCTTCAAGCTCTCTTTGAGTATTATTCCAAAGTTTTTAGCCGAGAAAAGTTTCTTTAACTTGACCTCGAACTTGCGACCTTGAGAGTGGGTAACGAGAAAATGTCTTTCTTATTAACTTTGGTCGAGCACCTAGGTAATTGTGATTGTACATGTTTCAGGTGGTCACGAAAACGCCGAAGAGCTCGTTTGACTTCCTTGCTTCACTTTGTTTTGCCCTTGACTTGTGGTAAGTGTCAAGTGCATGTTAAATACTTATGTGATTGAATGTTATTTGTACAAGTACTAGACATGATACATGAATTTGCCGAGACGAGGGTGTACTTTATCGCCCTCGTCCTCTCTCTCTCCTGATTACATGATACCTGTTAAATGAATATATATGACTTGTACTTGTACATAAACATGTTTAAATCGTGAACAATGAGTGGAAACATGTACCACACCCTATTCGGGTGGGAGGTGCCTCTCATACCGACTCAGTGCTATGATCGATTCTCTGAGCGGAAGCATGTACCACACCCTGTTCGGGTGGGAGGTGCCTCTCATATCGACTCAGAGCCATAAAACAATTCTAAATCGATTGGAGCGATGTCTCATCGACCACTTATACTTCTAGGGGAGCACGCCAACCCATCGGCTAACCTTGTAACTCGAGCCGGCAAGGGATTGGTCGAGAAAGCTTGGTGAACTTTGGGAAAATAATAGTTTGATTTTTTGAGATTTTGCTTGGCATACTTGAAAAGTATCGCCACCCTTTACATGTTTGGTTCCGGATCCGAATGGGTGTTATGTTGGATGGAGGAAGTAAGTGGAGCACTAACTACTTGGGTTGACGGAGGGTCAACCCCCGAAGGCTCAATTGATCGAGACGTGGGAATAACTCCTGAGAGTTCCTGTATCCTTCCTTGTGTGTGTTAATTCCTACTTGTGCACTTACATGAAATGTCATGTTTTAAGTTGCTTTTAAGCATGCTATTCGATTAATTGGTTCTACGTGCTTGCTTGCTTGTTTTCTTGGCTTCACTGAGCGTTAGCTCATCCCTTTAAATTTGTTTTCCTTAACAGGCTTTGGAGGTGAATTGGAGGATCTAGACTAGCGACTTGTAGTGGATTCCAGTTTCCCTTTTGTATGAATTTGGTGACACTTAAAGTGTAATTTTTGTTAAGTACTTTTTTTTGACACTTTTACTGGGTTGTTTGCACAATCAAAGTGACACAATAATCACAAGGAATAGACTACAATCTGGACGAAATCAATAGCGGCAATTTCTGGTCAGATTGTAACACACAAATGAGCTCTACTTGAAACACGACAAGAACAAATAAAGAAACCCTAGCGGCTGCAAATTTTTTTTGCTTCTGTTTTTTTTTCTGGACAAGACACGAATAACCACAATAATTAACAACAAACTAGACTCAAGAACACGATGCAATAAATCTGGAAATTGCGGATAGCAAACTAAAACACAAAAACAGAATTTTTGAACTTGCTAGGATAAAACCCTAGCGACCTAAACATGAATTGGCACGATGAACTTGACTCAAAATAAGGAAAAGGGATATAACGTGATACATCTTAACTAGCTCTGATTACCAACTGATACGAACATCGCCAACCTTGTGACGAAACCCGTAAGAGATTAGACTCAGGATCGACAAGAGGATACCAAGCTTGGAGCGGATGACCTCAACCCGTTAATCACGTGGTTAACGAACCTTGGTATAATGGTAGAAGACGCCACAACCTAGTGTGATTCTAGATTGATAAGTCACGAACACTTAGAGAAATTCTAAGTTATTCAAGAAGCCTTGGAGAAACACAAGAAAACTCTCAAAATCTGATTTATTGATTGAATGAATAAAACATGACCCAAGGTAAGGCTATTTATAGCCATACAAGTAGAAAACCTAAAGTGAAACGGAAAAGGCTAAACATGACCAAGGTTCCTTCATTTTAGGAACCTAGAATCGGCTCTTCTAGGCTAACAAGCTGGCCGAATTATTTCTTGAGTAAAATGGCTAAACAAGACTCCAAACTAACTAATTAAACGGCTAACTCAAAAACTCAAACTAGAAAAAGGTCAATCGTGGTCCTCCTTGACTTGAACAACATGGACGACCTTCAATCCTTCATGTTCAAGTCCCTCAATGACCTTGGGGTAATTTCTTGGCTTGCACCTCACGAACAAAGCCCCTGAAGTTTCTTCTCGCGTCTTCTTAGCTTGAGCTCGCGTCACGGGTCCTAGAGGAACTTGAACCTTGTCTGATGGCATATCTTGGTTTGTATCACCCTATATCCCAGCCAATGCCTTGTTGTAAAATGTCATTGCCAAGTGACAACCCCTTCAGATTTATAGAGCCAGCGAGGTGGTAAAAACTAGCTTATTGGCCAATAGAGATTGAGCTCTATTTACATATAAATCTGAGAGAACTTTTACCCAAGGACTTGGGGGAGTCTTTTATAGGATGTGCCATCCTAGTTTTGCTAAACCTTTCTTGTTGAGGAGAGCAGTTTGTTTGATAATTTTCTTTAGATGGGTTTGAGCCTCACAAAAAAGCTCTTGTTCTCTATCAATGGCATCACAAATCTTTTTGGGACAAGTGATACGAACCCACCCAAAAGTATGAACTCGTATCCCACGTAGTCCTGGATCTAGATGAAGAAAATCAAGTTGAATTGTGGAATAACACTTGCCCTTCTAAAACCCTAAGATTGCAAACCTTGAATTGAATCTCAACCCACAATCGAAAGATTCAGTGAACCAATGTTGTTGGTAGAAGAAGGCCACAACCAAGGTGTGTACTTGATTGATGAGTTCAAATTGAATAACTTAAGAAAACTCTCAAGTATTCAAGAAGGCTCTCTTGGAGCAAGAGAAAAGTGATAACTCACATATTTCTGGAAAATTCTCAATAGCTAAAAATGTTTGGAAGGACTAGGCTATTTATAGCCTTACATGGACTCAAAAACCTAATGTACTTTGGAATTGTCTAGAAAATCTAATGTGATTTGGAATCACTTATTTTCCTAAAGCTAACAACTAGAAATTTCGGCCACTTAAGGACAAAACCCTAGTCGAATTATTTAGACTAAATTAACAAGACAAATAGACAATTAAACACTTGCTTAACAACACCAAATAAACGACACAACTTGGACAATTAGCTAACTAAACCCAATTTGCTTGGACAATCTTCATGTTCTCATCATTGGCCCTCCTCTTGAAAGCAATTTGCCCACAAATTGAAGCACGAATGTGGAATAACACTTGACCCTTCTAAAACCCTAAGATTACGAACCTTGAATTGAATCTCAACCCACAATCGAAAGATTTAGTAAACCAATGTTGTTGGTAGAAGAATGCCACAACTAAGGTGTGTACTTGATTGATAAGTTCAAATTGAATAACTTAAGAAAACTCTCAAGTATTCAAGAAGGGCTCTCTTGGAGCAAGAGAAAAATGATAACTCACATATTTTTGGAAAATTCTCAATAGCTAAAAATGTTTCGAAGGACTAGGCTATTTATAGCCTTACATGGACTCAAAAACCTAATGTGCTTTGGAATTGTCTAGAAAAGCTAATGTGATTTGGAATCACTTATTTTCCTAAAGCTAACAACTAGAAATTTCGGCCACTTAAGGACAAAACCCTAGCCGAATTATTTAGACTAAATTAACAAGACAAATAGACAATTAAACACTTGCTTAACAACACCAAATAAACGACACAACTTGGACTAATTAGCTAACTAAACCAATTTGCTTGGACAATCTTCATGTTCTCATCATTGCCCTCCTCTTGAAAGCAATTTGCCCACAAATTGAAACACGAATGATGACAGAAAGAGTTACATGCTTTCGAGTCAATCTTGTTATGATGACTACAAATGTCATCCAATGCAAAAACCACTTGCTAAGTCGGAAAACAACCCTTGTCGACCCTTGAATCTCACGAACCAGCTTCAATGTATGCTCAACTTGATCGCTTATGGTCATGAGGTAAGGATCCTCAAAGTGGTGTGATGTGTGCACGGATGACATCCTTGAGTCAAAGCCGATTGATGATGTTCAAGTGAGAGTTCCATTGGGCCCGGTTACACGTGCACGGGCAAAATGCTTCAAGGAGTCTCTTCAAGCCCTTGTTCGAAATGTCCAAGACCAACAAGGGGTCCATAGGAACATTGAAGGCTTGGAAGATACTAAGCAAGTTGTCTACACTTTGATTCAAGCCGATGAAGCTTAACATTCTGGTCACGCATGTTTTTCATTTATTGAGACCGATTATTAAGTTGTTAGTAGTCTCGGTTTTGGTAGTTGGTGTTAGTGGTTATTTGTTTCGGTTCTATTAGTTTTGGTTTGTTCAATAAGTCGGCCCACTCATGACTAAGTGTGGCCCGAATACATGTCTTAGGTTAGGAAAGAGTCGAGGCCCATCAATCCTTACTCCAATCGATTTTCATTAGTTTGCTAGCCTATAAATAGGCGCACTTTGTACGAGTAAAGGGTTACAAACTTTGAGAATAAAATTACTTTCATTGTCTCCAAACCGTGAGCAATTCTTTTAACTTGCAAGGCAAGGGTTTTTGAGCAATCTCGCGTGACGTCCTTGGTTGTTCATCCAGCCTGTCTACTTGAGTAACCACCTCAATTAGAGTCGCTATTCTACCACCTTCTATCAAGTTGAGTCGTCCATCATGATTGTAGGTTCCGCAATCCAAACGATTTGATCACCCGTCTAGATCTTTGGGCAATCGTGCTACGTGTCTCGGAACAAATTGACCGAGGAGCGTATCAGTTGGCTTCAGAGCTGGTTGAGGTATCAATTCGTTATATCCATCTTTCTTGTTTCATCTAGTCATTCTAGGGTTTACAGTTTCCGCTGCCTTGCTATTTATCATTTCGTTGAAATCTGTCCGAAATTGCGTTCAATTGTTATGTCTTGAAAAATCTGACCGTAGTCTCGTTCACTTGTTGCATTGTTGAATTCTGTCCGTAAGTGTTCAAATCTGTCCGAAGTTTGTTTCTTCATTGGCGTAAGTTTCTGTCCGTGTTTGTGTCTTATCTTTGAGCCCTAAATTTCTGTCCGTGCTTGTGTCTTCGTGTGTCCTAAACATCTGACCGTACGTGTGTCCTTGTTGCCTTGAAATTTCTGTCCGTGAATTGTGTTTGTCGTTTGGCAAAATTCTGTCTGTAGTAGTCGTACAAACCTTCCAAACGAAGTTCCATTGTTGTCGTGTTTTGCTGTCCAAATCTGTCCAATCTTGTTGTCTTGTGTTATCCAAGTTGTTTATTGGTTTTCAAATCTGGATTTTGTGAAAAACTTGTTGGTATTTGTGAATCTTGAAAGAACCTCTAAAGAATCTTGAATTTCTTGACCACAATCTTGGAATTCTTGAAGTTCTTGACAACCTTCCTGAGAATTCTTGAAGAATCTTGAAGTTCTTGAAAGTTTCTTGTGCGTGTCAAGTGGCCGAAAACAAATCTGGAAAATATTCCAATCAGTCAAGCTTTGTGTAGTCAAAAAAAAAAAGAAAGAAACAAAAGAGAAAAAAAAAGAGAAGAAAGAAATCGGTTGGCAAAACAATCAAAAAGAGAACAAAACTAGCAACCGACTTGTGTGAATTGTGTTGGAACAAATCTGATCCGCACTCCTTCTTGGAGTAGAAGTTGGGACTTTCTAAAAGTTGTTTCAAGAAGAAAAGGTTTTTCCAAAAGGTTTCCAAAAACTAACTTGTTTCCAAATTCAATTAGGAAACTAGTGGACAGCTTGGATAACTCTCCTATTTCCACTTGAATAAGTCCACTCAAATTAGGAAACTAGGGTTTTGCTTGTTTCCTTTCTCCATTCTCGCACATTTCCAAATCTGACCGCCTTAGGAAATGGTCCAAACCACACACCACCGTGTCTAAATTGTTTCCAAAAATTGTGTCTCGTTCTTGATTACTCTTGTGCGAAGTTGGTAAACAATTTGAGGACCTTGTGCGGCATTTCTCAAACTACTCAAACCGGCAAGATAAGAATTGTTGGTAAGACTATTAGAGTGAATTTGGAGTGAAACACGAGCGCGAGTGAAACACTTAGGGAGTGAAGTGAGGCTATATTTGCATTGTTTTCCTTGTTGCTAACACTTGGCAGGACAAAACGAAAGACATGGAGCATGCTAAACAGCCGACTACACCATGATGTTCAACGCGATGAAATCCGAACTTAAGCGGATTAGTGAACAACAAATGGAGGAAATGCACAACTGCTTTGATGAACTCTCCAAGAGCGTCACGAGAGGCTCTCGTTCTAGATCTCATAACCAAAATCGAAGCGGATACCAAGGGGACAAATTATGAGGACTACTCGGCAAGTGAGGATGAAGAGAGAGCCGAGAGGCTTAAGAGGGACACTTCTAAGGAGGTGCTTCGGGGACTTAAAATCAAAGTTCCTACCTTCCAAGGAAAAAGCGACCCTGAGGCTTACTTGGATGGGAAGGCTGAATTGAAATGGTCTTCGATTGCTATGATTATTGATGAGAACATGAAGATTTGGATTCCCTTCAAGTTCAAGGAAATTCGTTTGATGGTTGATGGTGCAATCGGGCTCGAGAATCATTGAAAATCCAACCCCGTGTCATGCTTATTTCTTGTTATCATTTATTTAATTGAGTTTTCAGCAATGTTAGTTGTTAATTAGAGTTAATTTACGAGTTAGGTAAGTTGTTTGAATTAGGGAATAAAGGCTAAGGTCATGTTGACCATAGTTAAGCCAATTTGAGTTAGTTAGTTTCCTATTCTAGTTGAATTAGAGTTTTAGGAAAGTAGTTAATTGCTTCCAAATTTGTTTAGGAAGTTGTGTCAAGTTTAGAAGTCAAGTCAAACAAAGAAACTTGTATTGTTTCCAATTTAGATTAGGGTTTTGAGTCTTGTAAGGCTATAAATAGCCAACTTTATTTAACTATTCGGAGAGATGATAGAAAAGATGAATTAATAAAAAGAGAGTTGCCTCCTTTTATGGAGTTCCTTGATGGAACTTGAGTTTCTTCTTGAACTGTATCAAGTATTTAGCTTGGATACTTGTGGTGTTTAAGGCAAGATGATCACATCATCTTGTTCTTTCAAGCCAATAACCAATCCACTAGGTTTCTAGAGACGGGTTCTCTTTAGGTCTAGCAAGGTAGTTATTGTTCCAATAACCAATCCACTAGGTTTCTAGAGACGGGTTCTCTTTAGGTCTAGCAAGGTAGTTATTGTTCCATAACCTAATCAAGATAGATCCTTTCACTGCCTGATCGATTCGGTTCTTCAAGACAGGTTCTTGCTGGGTCGAGTTCGCATTTTTGTGTCGAATCTTGCAAATCTTGGATACCAAAACCTAACTTGGGTAGTTCTTGAGCTTCTTGATCGAAAATCTTGAAGTTCTTGGATCAACCAAGACTGATTTGGTGATTCTTGACCGAGGGTTCTTGAAACTTGGGAAGAGAACTTTTATTTTCTTGGCAAGCTTGCACTTTGATCCGAAAAAATCAATTTGTTGGGACTGAATCTGAGTTCTTGAACAAATAGATTAGAGAGCCGCAAAGAAAGAAAAGAAAAAAAAAGAGAAAAAAAAAACGAAAAAAAGAAAGAAAGAAAGACAGCCTTGGCTCTAAGTCTTCTACTTGGAAACAAGTTCAATTCTTGATCTAATTCTAATCCTAAACCTATTGAGATTGAAGTCAGCCAAGAAAACCAAGAACCCAAATCCAACCCTTCCTAAAACACCCCCAACCTTCCCACATCAGACCCAAACCACTCTCCCAAGCCCGTGTATCCCCAAAGCAAACCCAAACAGCCGCACTACACCCTAAAACAGCCGCCACCCTTAGCACTTGATCTCCACTTCGGTTACAAGACCTTGTGAACAGAATTAGTTTACCATCAAGGGCTAAAACAACCTACCTTTGCACAGCCCAAACAGCCCAAATACCTCCAAAAACAGCCTGCCCAAAAACAACAAATCCGCAAACCAAATTTCCAGCAATAACAAGAGTTCCTTCCTTCGATAGAGTCACTCTAGGATCCAAAAAAAATTCTGCCATCGCGTTCTAATTGTAGTCAACATTAGCATTCTGTCCAGTTTGCTAAATTGGTGTCTTTGAGTCATCTTGCAGATTGTTGTTTGTGTTAGGAGTGTCCATAAAGAGTCCAAACAGTCCAGTCGACACTTAGCTTGTTAGAGTCCTTTTCAAAGTCAAACTCTCACAACACTTAAGTCACTCTTTGCGGACTAAATCAGTAAAACTCCAGCATGTTTGCTCATGTTCTTTGCTAACTTTTGAGTCATTATTCAGTCCTAAATTTCCAGCTATTCATACGCCACTTTTGGGGAGAACTTGAGTGAAGTTTGGTTGAACTACATAGAGAAAATTTCTGATTTCTTCAAAGGAAGCAATCAACGGATTTGAGAAGTGAGTGGTGAGAACATTGGAGTGTTTAAAACACTTGAGTGATACACGAGTGACGAGTGTAAACACGTGAGCTTGTGTGGTGAGGAAAATATCTTTTGTTTCACTAATTTTTTTTTTTGCAGGTTTCCTCATACATCATGGCGAATACGAGACATTTAAAAGCTAGCTTACAACATCTTCTTCCTTATCCTAAGGGAGTCAAAGAAGTGGCATTACGTGGTGTAGATGAGCAATTGGACATCGTCAAATCTCAGTTGCATGGTTGGTTTTATACTCGTTTGGTGTCAAAGATAAAACCTGCAGCTTGGCCATTGATAGGAGTTGTGAAGTCAATCTTGCAAGCGCTATCATGGTTAACAAATTAAATCTTCCAACCATTGATCATCTTCAACCGTATAAGTTGCCGAGTGCTCATAGTGATGTTTGGGTTACTAAGCACACACTTGTACCTATCCAAATTGGCAAGTATGTGGATGAGGTGTTGTGTGATGTAGTCCCAATTCAAGTGACACATGTATTGCTGGGTAAAGCGTGGGATGTTGAGTCGAGAAGTTAAATATGATGGACATACTAATAAGTATTCCTTCTTATTTAATGGTTGTCGTTCTGTACTTGTATCACTTATTTATGACCAACTTTGTATTGATCTAGCATACATGAAAAGTGAGCATGAGCGCTATAGTATGAAGAAAGAGCTAGATGAGGGAATTGTGACTGATGAGGTAAAATTCGAGGGAGTTGAAAAGGAGAAAGAGGTTGAGAATAATGAGAGGAAAAAAGTCAGCTATTGAGCATGAGAAAGAGATTCAAAATTCTAAGAGTGAGCTGATTGTGAGAAAGGATGTGAGATCATACATTTTTTCTAACGATCTTAACTCTACTTTGTTTAGTGTTTCTACTTTTATGCAGGTTAAGTAAGGAAAAATTGAGTTGATCTTGGCATGTTCTATTCCTAAATCCATTGATGAATATCAAACTTTTCATGGAGTTTGCATCTTAAGTGTTGTATCTCTTTGTCATCCATTGATGTTCAACTTCAACCATGAGCCTGATTTGCTTGTTGGGAGGAATCATGAAGCTTCAAAGGGAGTTTCTACACTTGAAACTTGTTATAAACTTCCTTCTTATTTCGTTGGTGATAATTCTTTCCTCATTGTTCCAAATTCTGATTCCTTACAACCTGATTTTATTCTTCAATTTGAAGGTATAAAAGCTGCCTATCTCGATCTTGCTCCAATTGTGCAAGATAGGTCATACCAACATCTATTAATTCATGAGCAAATTTGGACAGTTTAGTGAATTGTGTTTCATATTCGGCCACGCTTAGGCTCCCTTGGCGTAACCTAATGAAATCATCCTCTCTTTTCTCTTGGACCAAAGGTGGGAAATATTTCTCATTAAATTCTCTCATAAAGTTTACCCAAGTCGTTGCCGTCTGTTCTCTTTCCCACTTTGCCCTAATAACATTCCACCATGCCCTAATCGGTCCTTCAAATTGAAAGACGGCAAAAAGCCACTTGTCTTTCCTCTATATAGTGCAAGGGCACAAAAATATTTATCGTTGCCTCCAACCAGTTTTCAGCTACTTCGGGGTCAGACCCTCCAAAGAATTTCGGTGGAGAAAACTTTTGGAAACGCTCTAAGGCCCTGTCCTCTCCTATCTCATATGCTGATTCACTGGGACTCGGACTTATTGCTCCACCAATTGCGCTCAGATATTACCCATTTGTTGTATTGCCGTTGCTACTTGGTCCCCTGTTTCGACCCTTGGTTCCTGTTGCTTCTCTACCGTCGCGTCTCTTGTTTCTCTTGGTTCTTATACTTGCCTACCGCCACGTCCACGGCTAGCCCTATGTCCTCGACTAGCCCCTCATCCTTGACTTCGTCCACCCCCCATACCCTTCTCTCTCTTTTTTTTTTTCAAAAGGTTGATATGGTACGTAAACAAAATAAATTGGCTAAAGCGGCAAGATAAAGACAATTTTAAACCATAAAACCGAGGATAAGGAAACATGCTTGGCATATCTATAACACAACAAGTTCACAAAGATACATATCAAGTTGAACAAAATCAAGTGCAGCAAGTACTATACATGTAAGCATTGACATGTCACGAGCAAATTACATACAGTGGCAATACAGTGGCAAAACAAGAAGAAAAACACGACATGCCGACCCAGCCACCCTAACCTACTTTCTACAACCTCAAGGTCTTACATTTCTAACTTAGTCATCACTAAATCAGCTGATTCCACTTCTCTCTGGCTGATATTGTCCCACACTCGGATAAAATATCCTCCGTCCGATCTCTCACTACCCGAACTAGACGTCCGTTGACCCCTTGCATTTGATCTTGCAAAACATTAGCCCGTTCTTATTCCCTATGGTGGAGATCTCACGTCCTTAGCATTACCCTCAACTCCTGAATACTCGAGTACAAGAATCCGAAATAAGATAATTCACAACTCGAGTCGGCCGGTCCCAAGAGTAAATCACCACATTTGAGATTCCTGCCCGACATACATATCTAACTTCCCCAAATATCAAGATAAAGAGTTTATACCTATAAATTCATGATTCACAGCTTACACTCAAGAAGACTATCTAATCATTTACACTTTTCACGTAATCGGGACCATAACACCACTTGGCCCAAACTCACCCCACGCAGAGACCACGCGAAGTGGCTCTGATACCACCTGTGACGACCCCACCTCCCCCTAAAGCGTACCCCAGGGTTTGGCGGACCGCCTGCCCAACTCTCGCCAGGACTCTATCACTCTCTTCAAATAAAATAAGGTATTACCTCTAGAATAAGTGAAATAACAGTTTCCAAATTTGGAACGTATAGTTACATTCATTTCTATCTCAAACATTCATACAATCCCAAATATAACAAAAGTTGTGAAGTCCAGATACATTCAACCCTAACCGAGCACTAGCGCGAGTGCAATCGTAAAAATTCAAAAACTAGACTATGCTAGCCTGTACCAGTCTCACGCCCTTGTTCGTATCCCTGTAAGGAAAACAAAACTAAAGGAATGAGCTAAAGGCCCAATGAGGTTCTCATACACATAATCAAGTAATTAAAACAAGAACATTAGTCATTTACGAACAACCAATCAGGAAAACATTTACAATATAAAAGCAATGAGAACACACTCATTAAAAGGATACATGCTCACGTGAAGCCATTCGTTCATTCATTCGCCAACCATTTTCCTTATTCCTCCAATTATTAGAAAAACATTTGCAAGTGAAAATTCCTCCAGTTTCTTGACATTCATTCATTGATTTCATTTCCCGCCACTAGCCAATTCACTGGCCAGTTCTCCACCAACCTTCGTGGTCATACTCGAGTATACCAAACTTTATCCCAGGGTCACCAGTCGCCCGATCGAGTCCGCTTGTGGCTCGAGTCGACAGGCAACGAAGGGCAGGGGCCCAGTTCAGCCCAAAGGCTTACATTCATGCACAAGTAGCATTTAATCATTGAAAATTTCACGTTCATTTAGGTCGAGTGCGATAAAGTACACACTCGCCTAGCAAAAATTCATTTTAGCAATGATTGAAAACATTTACCATTTAATCAAACATTCACAATAATCCACATAGTCATTGGAAGCATAACATACAAGGAACACTCACCAGTCTAAACCAAATAATGTCAAAAGTTTCCTTCCAGATTATTCCCTTGATCACCGACAAACCCTAAGAATAACCAATCCGAAATTGAAATGAGCAAAGGTAATTCAATATTTTTGAGAGAAAACTAACACTTTTCATCTTAGTTGATACCAAATCTTGGTCAAAACAACTCATATACTACTATTGAAGTGCATTCAAGGATAAATATGTAAATTAAGATCCAAGTAACCCTAAACTCAAACCTTCCATCTCACTAATATTCATAAAAGCAAGTAATAGAAATTTGGGCAACATGCCCTTTGTATTTCGCTCTTTTCCAGCCATTTATGGCTTCATTATTTTCTTCAACTCAGCCCAAAGTCACAGATAAACAATATTAACACAATAGCCCTTCAACCAGGCTTAATGTCATCCAAATACAAGGCAAGTCTAGCAATGCAACCGGAAACCAGTTTTAAAGACGAATAGCTAAATAGCAGGTTTGACGTCTTTTGGCATTTTGGCCACAACTGAAGCTACGCTTATCGGATTGGGGCAAATTTTAGGGTGTTTCGAAGCTAAGACAGAGACCTACATTTATTATGAAGACATTGACACCCAGTTCGTGCATTTATAGGGTCAAAATGTGCAATCTCTGAGAAAACAGAAAGCTGCCAGCGAAATAGGATTTGGCAGTCAGGGGTAATTTAGTCATTTCATATGTTACAGTGCTCCGAATGAGCTGATATTTACAGAAAGATATTTAACTCTATTCGCTACAACTTTCATGTTTGAGCAAGACTTGATTCAGCCTCTAACATGGACAAATATACAGGTCAGAAACAGGGCAGATTCATCATCAATGCTGGAAATTCACTTCTACTCCAAAATGTCATACCCTAGCACAATACTATCAAGTACTATATCATCAAAATCATCAATTACTAGCTCAATACTATCAATTACTAGGTAGACAATCATAATCAAGGCTGAAAATATAAACCCTAGCTAACCCTTCCACTATATCATCCAAAACTGAATCATTAACCATAATAAGCCAAGAACATAAGCTTCTATCCAAATTTAAACAAGATTAAGGAAGAGAAAAGAAAAGGCAATCACGATACCTTCCAATAGCTATTTGTAAGTGAAAACCACACCCCTTTCTTCCAAAATGTTTACCACACAAAGCTTCCTAAGTACTAAAGTGAAAGTTTAATTGGTTTAAATTTTTGGATTCAACACAAACAAGGCCAAAATCAAGGTTGAAATTGAAGTGTTTCTTCTCTCTTTTTCTCCTCTTAACTCTCGGCCATAAGAAGAAATAATGAAGCAAAATGAGCCAAAATGGAAGATAAGAAGAAAGAAAGTTGGCTTGGTCAACATCTTTTAGATTTCCGACAAGTGTCGCAACTGGATTTCCTCTCATTTTTTTTCTTTTCTCCCTTTCTTTGGTCAAAGATTGTGGCTAGTTTAAGGGATATTTTAGGGTTAATTAGATGAAATAAAAACAAGGAGATTAAGGTAATAAAGTAGTGTTCAAGTGGTGTGTTCAATCGGTAGCAAACGGTACACGTCGGTTCAAACCGATTATCCTTAACTCGCCCGTACTAGTGTTTTAACTTATGATTCACTAAATTTTTATTATCACTTCTAATCACACACTTCCCCTTATAGAAAACTTACTCTTAACTGCCAAATTTAGTACATACTCCTTACCAATTAATCACACTACCAAAAGATGCAAAAACCCTAATTTACCCTAACTATAAAAGAAAATGGAAAACTCTTAATTCTATTCTTTATTCCAACTATTGAGGGAGTAAATGAGTAGTAAAGTTATTGTAAAGTAATGAATTCCAAATAAAAGGGAATTTTACAAGTCCTCACACTCTTTCTCCCTTAAGAAAATTTCGTCTTCGAAATTTTTACCTTCCATCGCCTCAGATGACTCCGGAGTCTGTTGCTTGTCCAAGGCATATACCCATGCTGGCACTTTTGGTCGGTTCCCTCTGTCATTAGATTGTCTAGATTTGGTTCTATCCACTTGTTGAGCACTATTCCCTCGTGACTGCTTCTTCGGACAGTTGTTAATTTGATGGTCGGCACTCCCGCAAATCAGACACTTGCGCCCCTTCACCCAGCATTCATCCTCAGTATTATTTGTCTTCCCACAATATCCACAAGCCAAGCGAGGAGCCACTTTTTGGCTTTCTATAGGAATTCCTTCTTGTTGCCCTTTTTCTATTTGAATTCCTCTTGAAGAACCTTCTTCCAATTGTCCTAATGTCCAGGGTGGGTAGTGCGGAAAGTCCATTCTTCTTACTTTGGAGGGCGTTACATTTTCCTTAGATTCCTCAGTGTACTAGTAGGTGTACGCCTCTTTCTCGCATGAAAAGCCTTCACTTGCGCTCTCGTAATTTCAATTCCTTGAGCTTTTTCAAGGGCTTCCGTGAATGTATTAATTTGTGCAGCCGTCAAAGCTTCTTGCATTTTTACATTTTGACCCCTGTACAAATCGCCTCACCCTCATTTGCTCCGTAGCTATTAATTCAGGAGTAAATTTGGACAGTTTGGTGAATTGTGTTTCATATTCGGCCACGCTTAGTGTTCCTTAGCGTAACCTAATGAAATCATCCTCTCTTTTCTCTTGGACCAAAGGTGGGAAGTATTTCTCATTAAATTCTCTCATCAAGTTTACCCAAGTCTCTTTCCCACTTTGCCCTAATAACATTCCACCATGCCCTAGCCGGTCCTTCAAATTGAAAGACGGCAAAAGTCACTTGTCTTTCCTCTGTATAATGCAAGGCTACAAAAATATTATCATTGTCTCCAACCAGTTTTCTGCTACTTCGGGTCAAACCCTCCAAAGAATTTTGGTGGAGAAAACTTTTGGAAACACTCTAAGGCCCTGTCCTCTCCTATCTCAGGGTTCCTAGGCTGATTCACTGGAACTTGGCCTTGTTGCTTCACCAATTGCGCTAAGATATTAGCCATTTGTTGTATTGCCGTTGCTACTTGTCCCCTGTTTCAACCCTTGGTTCCTGTTGCTGCTCTACCGTCGCGTCTCTTGTTTCTCTTGGTTCTTGTACTTGCCTACCGCCACGTCCACGGCTAGCCCTATGTCCCCAACTAGCCCCTCGTCCTTGACTTCGTCAACCCTCCATACCCTACTCTCTCTTTTTCTTTTTTCTTTTTTTTCAAAAGGTGATATAGTACGTAAACAAAATAAATTGGCTAAAGCGGCAAGATAAAGACAATTTTAAACCATAAAACCGAGGATAAGGAAACATGCTTGGCATATCTATAACACAACAAGTTCACAAAGATACATATCAAGTTGAACAAAATCAAGTGCAGCAAGTACTATACATGTAAGCATTGACATGTCACGAGCAAATTACATACAGTGGCAATACAGTGGCAAAACAAGAATAAAAACACGACATGCCGTCCCAGCCACCCTAACCTACTTTCTACAACCCCAAGGTCTTACGTTTCTAACTTAGGTCATCACTAAACCAGCTGATTCCACTTCTCTCTGGCCGATATTCTCCTACACTCGGTTAAAATATCCTCCCTCCGATCTCTCACTTCTCTTATTACCCGAACTAGACGTCCATTGGCCCCTTGCATTTGCTCTCGCAAAACATTGGCCCCTTCTTATTCCCTGCGGTGGAGATCTCACGTCCTTAGCATTACCCTCAACTCCTGAGTACTCAGGTACAAGAATCCGAAATAAGATAATTCACAACTCGAGTCGGCCGGTCCCAAGAGTAAATCACCACATTTGAGATTCCTACCCGATATACATATCTAACTTCCCCAAGTATCAAGATAAAGAGCTTATACCTATAAATTCGTGATTCACAGCTTACACTCAAGAAGACTATCTAATCATTTACACTTTTCACGTAATCGGGACCATAACACCACTTGGCCCAAACTCACCCCGCGCAGAGACCACGCGAAGTGGCTCTGATACCACCTGTGACGACCCCACCTCCTCCTAAGGCGTACCCCAGGGTTTGGCGGACCGCCTGCCCAACTTTTGCCAAGACTCGATCACTCTCTTCAAATAAAATAAGGTATTACCTCTAGAATAAATGAAATAACAGATTCCAAACTTGGAACGTATACTTACATTCATTTCTATCTCAAACCTTCATACAATCCCAAATATAACAAAAGTTGTGAATTCTAGATACATTCAACTCTAACCTAGCACTAGCGCGAGTGCAATCGCAAAAATTCAAAAGCTAGACTATACTAGCCTGTACGAGTCTCACGCCCTTACTCGTATCTCCTGTAAGGAAAACAAAACTAAAGGAATGAGTTAAAAGCCCAGTGATACGCTCCTCGATCAACTCGTTTCGAGACACGTAGCACATTGCCCAAGGATCTAGCGAGGTTGTCCAACGCTTGGATTGCGCAACCTAAAATCAAAACGGACGACACGAATTGATTAGAGGTGGTAGAACGACGACTCCAATCGAGGTGATTACTCAAGTGGATAGGTCGGTGGAACAATCAAGGACAAGCACAAGATTGCTCAAAACCCTTGCCAAAGGCTAGTAAAGGAACAAGTTGCTCTCAACAATTGAAGAGAAACAAAACCAGAATTTTATTATGAAAATTGCGTAACCCTTTGACCGTACAAAGTGTGCCTTTATATAGGGTAAGAGCTAATGAAAACCTAAGGGAAATGCTAAGAGGAATTCGGCCACTTAGAAGGCCAAGATGGGCCGACCCACTAATCCAATTCTAACAATTAAAACCTATCACTAGGGACTAAGGCCTAATCGGCCAACCTACTTGGAGGCCCACTTGATTCTTCATCGGCTTGGATCATCGTGTAAATAACTTAATTATCCCCTTCCAAGCCTTCAATGTCTCTATGGACTCCTTGTTCGTCTTGCACACTTCGCACTAGGGTTTGGAGTGACTTCTTGAAGTGCTTGGCCCGGGCACGTGTGACTGGGCCTAATGGCACTCGAACTGGGTCATTACTTGGGCTAAGGTCCGTGCACACATCAGTCCCCTCCACTTGAGAAGGATTTGTCCTCAAATCTGGATCCTCCTCGTCGAGGAATGGACTCAAATCCGCGACATTGAAATTCGCGCTCACGTTGAACTCGCCAGGTAGCTCCAGTTTGTAGGCATTGTCATTGATACGTTGGAGCACGCAAAAAGGTCCATCACCCCTTGGGGACAACTTACCTTGGCGTTGCTTAGGAAACCTTTCTTTCCTCAAGTGCAGCCAGACCCAATCTCCAGGTTCAAAGGTCATCTTGCGACGGTGCTTGTTGGCGTGCTGGATGTATTGCTGGGTACGCCTCTCAATGTTTGCTTGAACGGCTTCATGCAACCTGCGCACAAATTCAGCTTTCTTTTTCCCATCTAAGCTGGTGTGCTCAGAGGAAGGTAAGGGTACCAAATCAAGGGGGTCAGGGGGTTAAAGCCATATACAATCTCAAATTGTGAGTAATGTGTTGCACTATGAACAGTTCTATTTTAAGCAAATTCAACATGCGACAAACACTCTTCCTAAGATTTAAGATTCTTTTTAATCAAAACCCTGAGTAATGTACCAAGTGTGCGATTGACAACCTCAGTTTGCCCATCGCTTTGTGGATGACTTGTGGTTGAAAATAACAATCTAGTGCCCAACTTAGACCACAAAGTCTTCCAAAAATAGCTCAAAAACTTCACATCTCTATCGCTAACGATGGTTTGAGGCATACCATGCAGACGAACAATTTCTTTAAAGAACAAGTTAGCAATATGAGATGCATCATCAGTTTTGTGACAAGGGATGAAATGAGCCATCTTAGAGAATCTATCAACTACTACATAGATGGAATCATTACCCCTTGGTGACCTAGGTAGTCCCAAGACAAAGTCCATAGACAAGTCTACCTAAGGATAATGTGGAATGGGCAATGGGGTATACAAGCCATATGGGTTTGTTTTAGACTTGACTTTGTGGCAAGTGGCACATCTACTAACCATGCATTCAACAATCTAGTGCCCAACTTAGACCACAAAGTCTTCCAAAAATAGCTCAAAAACTTCACATCTCTATCGCTAACGATGGTTTGAGGCATACCATGCAGACGAACAATTTCTTTAAAGAACAAGTTAGCAATGTGAGATGCATCATCAGTTTTGTGACAAGGGATGAAATGAGCCATCTTAGAGAATCTATTAACTACTACATAGATGGAATCATTACTCCTTGGTGACCTAGGTAGTCCCAAGACAAAGTCCATAGACAAGTCTACCTAAGGATAATGTGGATTGGGCAATGGGGTATACAAGCCATATGGGTTTGTTTTAGACTTGACTTTGTGGCAAGTGGCACATCTACTAACCATGCGTTCAACATCCCTACGCATATGAGGCCAGTAAAAATGCTCTTGCAACATTGCTAAAGTCTTAACAATGCCAAAATGTCCCATGAGACCACCACTATGTGCCTCTCGAACCAACAGATCACGAATAGAAGAGTTAGGCACACACAATTTATCCACATAGAACAGGAAACCATCATGCAAAAAGTACTTTCCATGTGGACTCTTAGCACAGGATGCATATATATCACCAAAATCAAGATCATGTGTATACAGTTCCTTAATCATCTCAAACCCTAACAACTTAGCATCAAGGAAAACAAGCAAGGAATGTCTACGTGATAAGGCATCAGCTACTACATTCGTTTTGCCAATCTTGTACTTAATGACATAAGAGAAGGTGTCAATGAAACTTACCCATTTGGCATGTCTTTTGCTCAATTTTGGTTGCCCCTTGAGAAACTTCAATGACTCGTGATCAGTGTGTATCACGAACTCCCTTGGACGGAGGTAGTGTTGCCAGGTCTTTAAAGCTCTCACCAGTGCGTACAACTCTTTGTCGTACGTGGGTAATTCAAGGCAGCACCTCCCAGCTTCTCACTAAAGTATGCACAAGGCCTCTTGTCTTGCATGAGAACAGCTCCAATACCTACACCAGAAGCATCACATTCAATCTCAAAAGTCTTGTTAAAGTTAGGTATTGCTAAAACATGTGCATGTGTAAGTTTGTCCTTGAGAGTAAGGAATGTTTGTTCTTGGGCTTCTCCCCAATGGAATTTATCATTCTTCTTTGTCACGGCGGTCAATGGAGCAGCAATGGTGCTGAAGTCTTTGACAAATCGCCGGTAGAAGCCCGCCAGTCCATGGAAACTTCGCACCTCAGGGACGGATTTTGGTGTTGGCCATTGCTTGATGGCCTCGATCTTGGATTCGTCTACTTTGATGCCCTGTGAGCTCACAACATAGCCTAAAACACAAGCTCATTAGTACAAAAGGTGCACTTCTTAAGGTTAGCGTATAGACGCGCCTCTCGAAGTGTATTAAGAACTAATCTCAAATGCTCCATGTGCTCATGCTCATTGCGACTATATATCAAAATGTCATCAAAATAAACAATCACAAATTCCCAATGAAGTGTCTCAAAACATGGTTCATTAGTCTCATGAATGTACTAGGGGCGTTAGTCAACCCAAAGGGCATGACTAGCCACTCATATAGACCATGTTTGGTTTTGAAAGCCGTTTTCCATTCATCGCCTTCTTTCATCCTAATTTGATGATAGCCACTCCTTAAATCAATTTTAGTGAAAGATAATAGCACCATCAAGTTCATCAAGCATATCATCTAGCCTAGGAATGGGATGACGATATTTAACAGTAATAGCATTAACGGCTCTACAGTCAGTGCACATGCGCCAAGTACCATCCTTTTTGGGGACAAGTATCACAGGCACAGCGCAAGGACTGAGACTCTCCTTTACCCAACCCTTACCTAGTAGTCCATCAACTTGCCTTTGAAGCTCCTTTGTCTCCTCCGGACCCATGCGGTAAGCGGGTTTGTTGGGTAGTGGTGCTCCAGGAATCAAGTCTATTTGGTGCTCGATCCCTCGAATGGGTGGTAATCCATCAGGGACCTCATCAGGGAATACATCCTCGAATTCCTGCAAGAGAGCAATAACACTCGAAGGCAATGCCTTATCGAGCTCATCAACATTTAGTAGCACATGTTTACAAACATGAGTAATACAGGCTGGTCAGCATTTACAAGTTTTCGCACATCCTTAGCCTTAATTATCATGTTTTGCTTCCTAGTGTTGGGTTTTGTTAATGCATGATCATGTGTGACACTAGGTGTGCTCACTTGACCCTTGGTCGATTGCTCACTTGTAGAAGTGGAGCATTTGCCAGGGTCGGCCGCCTTTTGTTTCCTCTTTTGGCGGTCCAACTCACACTCCCTTTGCAATTTAAGTTGGTCCTCATACACTTGTGCAGGTGTGAGTGGTGTGAGGACCATGCGTTTACCATTGTGCAAAAGAGTGTACTTATTTGCCCTACCATCAAAGTGACATGTTTATCAAATTGCCAAGGTCTTCCTAAAATGACATGTGTAGCATGCATAGGGACAACATCACATACAATTTCATCGATATAGTTGCCAATTGAAAAAGGAACTCGTACCTGTTTGTAGACACGTACCTCACCTTCTTCGCTTAGCCATTGGAGGCGGTATGGATGTGGATGTCTAGTTGTAGGAAGGCCCAAGCTTTCAACCATGAGTAAGCTTGCCACATTGGTGCAACTCCCACCATCAATGATGAGGCTACACACCTTATCACTTACTTTACAACGAGTGTAAAATAAGTTTTCCCTCTGGCAATTGCTCGTCCTCCTTGACTCGGGCGGTTAGCACTCGTCGTGCCACCAAACAGCCGATTTCCCCTTGAGTAGGAGAACATTCTTCCTCAGCCGAGTCATCCTCCAAGCAATCGCCCTTGATCAATCCAGGCATGTCCTCACAATCGTCGTCATCGGACACGATCTCTCCATTGTGAGTGACTAACATGATCCTTTGGTTTGGACATTGGTGGCACTTGAAGCACTTGATATCCCTACTCCTAGTCTTAGGAGTCTCATGAGGTGCCTTAGAAGTAGACCTGGATGCATCAACAGTTTTGTTAGGGGTAAAAATGGGAACTTCGGTTAGGAGCACTACCTTGAATTCGGCTAGATGAAGTGGGTGTAACCGAATTTCCAGCTTCGTGGGCTACCCTCCGTGGTTGGTTTCCCCTCCATGAAGTTCAGTTGGAAGCTGGAAGGTGCGGGCCCCTCGCTCAGTTTCTTTCCCCTTCGGCCTTGATAGCTAATTCAAGAAGATCATGCATGTCCAAGTAATGTTGGAGCTCCAAGGCTTCTTGTAGGTCAGGGTTGAGACCTCTAAGAAACCTTGCCATTGTTGCCTCACTATCTTCTTGAATATTTGCCCTCATCATGGCCATTTCGATCTCTTTGTAGTAGTCCTCCACTCATGTTGCCCTGAGTGAGGGTTTGAAGTTTGGAGTGGAGATCGCGGTTGTAATAGCTAGGAACGAACCTCTTGCGCATCAATGCCTTGAGTTCTCGCCAAGTCCGGACTCGTGGTTCTCCCATTCTCCTTCGATGAGTCCTTACTTGGTCCCACCAGACTAGTGCGTAGTCGGTGAACTCAACAGTGGCTACCTTAACCTTTTGTTCCTCGCTATAATCATAGCAGTCGAAACCATCTCGATACGGCCTTCCCATTCCAAGTAAGCCTCAGGGTCGCTTTTGCCTTGGAATGTAGGGACTTGGATCTTAAGCCCCTTGATCTCGCTCTTGGGTGTATCCCTCCTTGGCCTCTCGGCCCTTTCCTCATCTCACTGGCCGAGTAAGCTTCACTATGTGTCCCTTTGATGCCATCGTTACTCCGGTTGTGAGATCTGGAACGAGAGTCCCTCGTGAGACTCTTGGATAGCTCATCAAAGCGAGTGTGCAATTCCTCCATTTGTTGCTCACTAATTCGCCTGAGCTCGTTTTTCATTGCTGAACATCAATGAGTAGTCATTGGTGGTTGAGCTTGCTCCATGTCTCTCTCTTAGACCTGCAAAGGTTAGTGAACAAGAAAAGAATACAAATATAACCTTACTTCACTCCCTTAGTGTTTCACTCACTCTCGTATTTGTCACTCAAAGCACTCTAATGATCTTACCAAATACCTTTACCTGTTGGATTAGGTAGTTGAGAAATGCTGCTCAAGTCCAATGAATGTACCAACTTTCCACAAGAGTATCCAAGAATTAAGACACAAATGGAATGCAAAAAAAATGGACACAAGGCACGGTTTTGGAAGTTTCGTTGGCGGACAGAAATTGGAAAGTGCGCTAGTGTGAACAAAGAATTAAGTGAAACCCTAGTTCCTAAATGTAGGAGTGTGTCCAAGTGGAAATAAAAGAGTTATCCAAGTTATCTACTTAGTTTCCTAATAGATTTTGGGAAAACAAGTTAGTTTTGGAAACCTTTTAGAAACCTTTTCTTGAACACTTGAAGTAACTTCCAAATTCCTTTCCAAGAAGAGTGGAAAATCAGATTTGGTTCCCACCTCCTCCAACCGAAAATCAGCTTTTGTTCTCCTTCCCCTCACCAAAGTCGGTTGGGCTCTATAAATACCCAAGCAAAACCGACACTCTCACACACAAAAATCAGATTCGGTTTTGTCTTCTTTGGGCAAAACTCAAGATAATTTCGGTCCCCTCTTACACCAATGGAGAATAAACAAGGAGATGCACACAACCCTACTCAAGCTCCCAAGAAATTCACCCCAAAACCAAGGAAACCCTTCACCACCGCAAGGGAGTACAAAAGATGTTTACTCGCCAGGTGAAACAAGTTCCCAAAAAACAAGAACTTCAAGAAGTGGTGGATCGAAACTTTTGATTGCTTTCTTTGTGTAATTTTCTGTTTTGGATTTGGTTCAAGACGTAATGATGGGTGATTTGTCAATAAAGAACCGAAGGTTTCCTTTTTCTTGTTGTCATTCTTGCCCCCACCCGATCTCTCTCTTTTTCTTTTCTTTTCGATTCTGTTTTTTTTTTGACTTAACAAATGGCACAATCACTTGGCCGCATGTACCAACAAGAATCTGGTCAGCCCTCTCTTTTTTTTCACAATCAACGATCAAGAACTCCAAGATTTTCCAAGTTAATTTATCAAGAACTTCAAGATAGCAATCAAGAAATTCAAGAGACCCTTGAATCTTGTAGGTTCGCTTCAAGATTCACAAACACCAACAAAGTTAACCACAAATCAGTTTTGGAAATCAAGTAAAACAACTTGGAAGACTCAAAACAGCCTTGGACAGATTTGGTAAACAAAGAAACCCTAACGCACAAGACAAACCCTAGCCGCCGCCCACTTGTTTTCTTGTTACTCAAGGAAGGGCTATCGGCCAAGACAGAACCTGAATTGCTTTGCACGTTCCAAGGGCACACGGACCAAAACAGAATGGACACAAAACAAAGAGCAAGCTACGGGCAGAATTGGTGCTACACGGACAAGACACTTCACGGACAGAAATTTTTTCCTTTTCTCTTCGACAAAGCAACACGGTTTGGACAGATTATTAGGCGACACTAATGACCAACTAACGGTCAGAATTTGGACGAAACACACCACACCACAACCACGGACAGATTTGACACAACTTGTGACTCACTACTAAGAACAATTGGCGGACAGATTTGACACGCAACAAAGCGACGCTAACGGACAGAATTTGATGCACAATTGAACAACCAGAAATTAATACACCATGTCAGACAGATTGGGGCTCAAACACACGACAGATTTGACGTAACAAAACAACAAAAATTGCGGAGGATTTGTTTTTTTTTTTTTTGAGAAGAAGGCAGCGGAAATCACGAATTCTAGACGACATAACAAGGGAAAACAAGGATATAACGAAAGATACCTCCACCTAAGCTCTGATACCAACTGATACGCTCCTCGATCAACTCGTTTCGAGACACGTAGCATGTTGCCCAAGGATCTAGCGATGTTGTCCAACGCTTGGATTGCGGAACCTAAAACCAAAACGGACGACACGAATTGATTAGAGGTGGTAGAACGACGACTCCAATCGAGGTGATTACTCAAGTGGATAGGTCGGTGGAACAATCAAGAACAAGCACAAGATTGCTCAAAACCCTTGCCAAAGGCAAGTAAAGGAACAAGTTGCTCTCAACAATTGAAGAGAAACAAAACCAGAATTTTATTATGAAAATTGCGTAACCCTTTGACCGTACAAAGTGTGCCTTTATATAGGTTAAGGGCTAATGAAAACCTAAGGGAAATCATAAGGGGAATTCGGCCACTTAGAAGGCCAAGGTGGGCCGACCTACTAATCCAATTCCAACAATTAAAACCTATCACTAGGGACTAAGGCCTAATCGGCCAACCCACTTAGAGGCCCACTTGATTCTTCATCGGCTTGGATCATCGTGTAAATAACTTGATTATCCCCTTCCAAGCCTTCAATATCTCTATGGACTCCTTGTTGGTCTTGCACACTTCGCACTAGGGTTTGGAGTGACTCCTTGAAGTGCTTGGCCCGGGCACGTGTGATTGGGCCCAATGGCACTCGAACTGGGTCATTACTTGGGCTAAGATCCGTGCACACATCACCTAGTGAAGTTTCCATGCACATAATCAAGTAATTAAAACAAGAACATTAGTCATTTACGAACAACCAATCAGGAAAACATTTACAATATAAAAGCAATGAGAACACACTCATTAAAAGGATACATGCTCACGTGAGCCATTCGTTCATTCATTCGCCAACCATTTTCCTTATTCCTCCAATTATTAGAAAAACATTTGCAAGTGAAAATTCCTCCAGTTTCTTGACATTCATTCATTGATTTCATTTCCCGCCACTAGCCAATTCACTGGCCAGTTCTCCACCAACCTTCGTGGTCATACTCGAGTATACCAAACATTATCCCAGGGTCACCAGTCGCCGACCGAGTCCGCTTCTGGCTCGAGTCGACTGGCAACGAAGGGCAGGGGCCCAGTTCAGCCAAAAGGCTTACATTCATGCACAAGTAGCATTTAATCATTGAAAATTTCACGTTCATTTAGGTCGAGTGCGATAAAGTACACACTCGCCTAGCAAAAATTCATTTTAGCAATCATTGAAAACATTTACCATTTAATCAAACATTCACAATAATCCACATGGTCATTGGAAGCATAACATACAAGGAACACTCACCAGTCTAAGCCAAAATAATGTCAAAAGTTTCCTTCCAGATTATTCCCTTGATCACCGACAAACCCTAAGAATAACCAATCCCAAATTGAAGTGAGCAAAGGTAATTCAAAGTTTTCGAGAGAAAACTAACACTTTTCATCTTAGTTGATACCAAATCTTGGTCAAAACAACTCATATACTACTATTGAAGTGCATCAAGGATAAATATGTAAATTAAGATCCAACTAACCCTAAACTCAAACCTTCATCTCACTAATATTCATAAAAGCAAGTAATAGAAATTTGGGCAACATGCCCTTTGTATTCCGCTATTTTCCAGCCATTTATGGCTTCATTATTTTCCTCAACTCAGCCCAAAGTCACACATAAGCAATATTAACAAATAGCCCTTCAACCAGACTTAATGTCATCCAAATACAAGGCAAGTCTAGCAATGCAACCGGAAACCAGTTTTAAAGACGAATAGCTAAATAGCAGGTTTGACGTCTTTTGGCGTTTTGGCACAACTGAAGCTATGCTTATCGGATTGGGGCAAATTTTATGGTGTCGAAGCTAAAAGAGACTATATTTCTTATGAAGACATTGACACCCATTTCGTGCATTTTCAGGGTCAAAATGTGCAATTTCAGAGAAAACAGAAAGCTGCCGCGAAATAGGGCATTTGGCAGTCAGGGATAATTTAGTCATTTCATACTACAGTCTCCGATTGAGCTGAAATTTCAGGCAGATATTTAACTCCATTCCCTACAACTTTCATGTTTTGAGAAAGACCTGATTCGGCCTCTAACATGGACAAATATGCAGGTCAGAAACAGGGCAGATTCATCATCAATGCTGGAAATTCACTTCTACTCTAAAAATTCATATCCTAACTCAATACTATCAAGTACTATATCATCAAAACCATCAATTACTAGCTCAATACTATCAATTACTAGGTAGACAACCATAATCAAGGCTGAAAATGTAAACCCTAGCTAACCCTTCCACTATATCATCCAAAACTGAATCATTAACCATAATAAGCCAAGAACATAAGCTTCTATCCAAATTTAAACAAGATTAAGGAAGAGAAAAGGAAAGGCAATCATGATACCTTCCAATAGCTGCTTGTAAGTGAAAACCACACCCCTTTCTTCCAAAACTTTTACCACACAAAACTTCCTAAGTACGAAAGTGAAGGTTTAATCGGTTTAGATTTTTGGATTCAACTCAAACAAGGCCAAAATCAAGGTTGAAATTGAAGTGTTTCTTCTCTCTTTTTCTCCTCTTAACTCTCGGCCATAAGAAGAAATAATGAAGCAAAATGAGCCAAAATGGAAGATAAGAAGAAAGAAAGTTGGCTTGGCCAACATCTTTTAGATTTCTGACAAGTGTCGCAACTAGATTACCTCTCATTTTTTTTCTTTTCTCCCTTTCTTGGTCAAAGATTGTGGCTAGTTTAAGCGATATTTTAGGGTAATTAGCTGAAATAAAAACAAGGATTAAGGTAATAAAGTAATGTTCAAGTGGTGTGTTCAATCGTAACAAACGGTACACGGGTTCAAACCGATTTTCCTTAACTCGCCCGTACTAGTGTTTAACTTATGATTCACTAACTTTTTATTATCACTTTAATCACACACTTCCCCTTATAGAAAACTTACTCTTAACCACCAAATTTAGTACATACTCCTTATCAATTAATCACACTACCAAAAGACGCAAAAACCCTAGTTTAACCTAACTATAAAAGAAAAGGGAAAACTCTTAATTCTATTCTTTATTCCAACTATTGAGGGAGTAAATGAGTAGTAAAGTTATTGTAAAGTATGAATTCCAAATAAAAGGAAATAAGAAAAATATGGGGGATTTTACAAGTCCTCACACTCTCTCCCCCTTACGAAAATTTCGTCCTCGAAATTTTTACCTTCCATCGCCTCAGATGACTCCGGAGTCTGTTGCTTGTCCAAGGCATATACCCGTGCTGGTACTTTTGGTCGGTTCCCTCTGTCATTAGATTGTCTAGATTTGGTTCTATCCACTTGTTGAGCACTATTCCCTCGTGACTGCTTCTTCGGGCAGTTGTTAATTTGATGGTCGGTACTTCCGCAAATCAGACACTTGCGCCCCTTCACCCAGCATTCATCCTCAGTATGATTTGTCTTCCCACAATATCCACAAGCCAAGCGAGGAGCCACTTTTTGGCTTTCTCGAGGAATTCCTCTTGTTGCCCTTTTCCTATTTGAATTCCTCTTGAAGAACCTTCTTCCAATTGTCCTAATGTCCAGGGTGGGTAGTGCGGAAAGTCCATTCTTCTTACTTTGGAGGCGTTACATTTTCCTTAGATTCTTCAGGTGTACTAGTAGGTGTACTCCTCTTTCTCGCATGAAAAGCCTTCACTTGCGCCCTCGCAATTTCAATTCTTGAGCTTTTTCAAGGGCTTCCGTGAATGTATTAATTTGTGCTGCCGCCAAAGGTTCTTGCATTTCCACATTTAACCCCTGTACAAATCGTCTCACCCTCCTTTGCTCCGTAGCTATTAATTCAGGAGCAAATTTGGACAGTTTAGTGAATTGT
Organism: Coffea humblotiana; assembly: GCA_023065735.1. Taxonomy (NCBI): domain Eukaryota; kingdom Viridiplantae; phylum Streptophyta; class Magnoliopsida; order Gentianales; family Rubiaceae; genus Coffea; species Coffea humblotiana. Next base: position 86,547 of record JACYVW010000165.1, read on the forward strand.
GTTTCATATTCGGCCACGCTTAGGCTCCTTGGCGTAACCTAATGAAATCATCCTCTCTTTTCTCTTGGACCAAAGGTGGGAAGTATTTCTCATTAAATTCTCTCATAAAGTTTACCAAGTCCATGCCGTCTGTTCTCTTTCCCACTTTGCCCTAATAACATTCCACCATGCCCTAACCGGTCCTTCAAATTGAAAGACGGCAAAAGCCACTTGTCTTTCCTCTGTATAATGCAAGGGTACAAAAATATTTATCGTTGCCTCCAACCAGTTTTCAGCTACTTCGGGGTCAGACCCTCCAAAGAATTTCGGTGGAGAAAACTTTTGGAAACGCTCTAAGGCCCTGTCCTCTCCTATCTCAGGGTTCCTAGGCTGATTCACTGGAACTCGGCTTATTGCTCCACCAATTGCGCTAAGATATTACTATTTGTTGTATTGCCGTTGCTACTTGGTCCCCTGTTCGACCCTTGGTTCCTGTTGCTGCTCTACCGTCGCGTCTCTTGTTTCTCTTGGTTCTTGTACTTGCCTACCGCGTCCACGGCTAGCCCTATGTCCCGACTAGCCCTCATCCTTGACTTCGTCCACCCTCCATACCCTTCTCTCTCTTTTTTTTTTTTTCAAAAGGTGATATAGTACGTAAACAAAATAAATTGGCTAAAGCGGCAAGATAAAGATATTTTAAACCATAAAACCGAGGATAAGGAAACATGTTGCATATCTATAACACAACAAGTTCACAAAGATACATATCAAGTTGAACAAAATCAAGTGCAGCAAGTACTATACATGTAAGCATTGACATGTCACGAGCAAATTACATACAGTGGCAATACAGTGGCAAAACAAGAAGAAAAACACGACATGCCGTCCCAGCCACCCTAACCTACTTTCTACAACCTCAAGGTCTTACGTTTCTAACTTAGGTCATCACTAAACCAGCTGATTCCACTTCTCTCTGGCCGATATTGTCCCACACTCGGTTAAAATATCCTCCGTCCGATCTCTCACTTCTCTTACTACCCGAACTAGACGTCCGTTGACCCCTTGCATTTGCTCTCGCAAAACATTAGCCCGTTCTTATTCCCTACGGTGGAGATCTCACGTCCTTAGCATTACCCTCAACTCCTGAATACTCGAGTACAAGAATCCGAAATAAGATAATTCACAACTCGAGTCGGCCGATCCAAGAGTAAATCACCACATTTGAGATTGCCCGACATACATATCTAACTTCCCAAATATCAAGATAAAGAGCTTATACCGATAAATTCGTGATTCACAGCTTACACTCAAGAAGACTATCTAATCATTTACACTTTTCACGTAATCGGGACCATAACACCACTTGGCCAAACTCACCCCACGCAGAGACCACGCGAAGTGGCTCTGATACCACCTGTGACGACCCCACTCCCCCTAAAGCGTACCCCAGGGTTTGGCGGACCGCCTGCCCAACTCTCGCCAGGACTCGATCACTCTCTTCAAATAAAAAAGGTATTACCTCTAGAATAAGTGAAATAATAGTTTCCAAATTTGGAACGTATACTTACATTCATTTCTATCTCAAATTCATACAATCCCAAATATAACAAAAGTTGTGAATTCCAGATACATTCAACCCTAACCGAGCACTAGCGCGAGTGCAATCGCAAAAATTCAAAAACTAGACTATGCTAGCCTGTACCAGTCTCACGCCCTTGCTCGTATCCCCTGTAAGGAAAACAAAACTAAAGGAATGAGCTAAAGTCCAATGAGGTTCCATAAACATAATCAAGTAATTAAA